>CAIGRQ010041627.1:0-11065 GCA_903798375.1 Fraxinus sp. D2006-0159
CTGAAATTTTGTAATTTCCCAATAATAAAATTCGGATGAGTTAGATGTATAAATCAACATATAAAGAAATTTGTAGGTATTTTTTTTTATTTTTTTTGAAAACTAGAAAGAAAAAATCATGATTAAGATACTTAAAAAAATTCGTAATTGAGATGATAGAATTTTAATTGTTAATTTTCAACACGCGTATGAAACAAGATACAAGTATAAAATATAGCTCATGTTTGATACCGATTAAAATATAAATTTTAATTTAAGTTAAAGTCAAAAAATCATTTCAACCTCATATTTTATGGGTCTCACAATTTTTCAACCACACATTTCATCAACTTCTATCAGAATCTACTAAAAATCTGATTTTAATGTCTACCAAACAAGGGGCATAATATGTTCGGCTTCATGCAATGCAGATATAAACCAAATAAATGAGCTCGTCTTATCTCCAATAATTTAAGTTTTTAGAAGAAATAGTTTGATTTATTAAAAAAAATACAGTTCCTACGTTCAAGTCTTGTCGAAAATTGTTAAATTTTTGATTTTAGTAAAGTAAATGCATGATCCATGAATTTTTCCCAATAATAAAATTCGGATGAGTTAGATGTATAAATCAACATATAAAGAAATTTGTAGGTATTTTTTTTTTTTTTTGAAAACTAGAAAGAAAAAATCATGATTAAGATACTTAAAAAAAATTCGTAATTGAGATGATAGAATTTTAATTGTTAATTTTCAACACACGTATGCAACAAGATACAAGTATAAAATATAGCCCATGTTTGATACCGATTAAAATATAAATTTTAATTTAAGTTAAAGTCAAAAAATCATTTCAACCGCATATTTTATGGGTCTCACAATTTTTCAACCATACATTTCATCAACTTCTATCAGAATCTACTAAAAATCTGATTTTAATGTCTACCAAACAAGGGGCATAACAGCTTCATGCAATGCAGATATAAACCAAATAAATGAGCTCGTCTTATCTCCAATAATTTAAGTTTTTAGAAGAAATAGTTTGATATATTAAAAAAAATACAGTTCCTAAGTTCAAGTCTTGTCGAAAATTGTTAATGCATGATGTAAAGCTAGTTGTATCCGCTCTTCGTCACAACCGCGTCACATCTTCGAATGGGTTAGTCTTTTGATTAAAAAATAAAAATTAATCAATTCTATATAGGCGGAACATGTTAATAATAATATAGTTAAAGCAAATAATTTGACTTATTATAATCTAAATTTATATACGAAATAGTTCAACAGCATATAATAAGTTATAACGAGGAACAAACCATTTCAATTCAACCCAAGTCAAGTTCAAATGGGTGTCTAGGGTTGACAACCATGTTAGTTTCTATGTGGGTCTATGCCAAAATTGAGTTACATATTTTGATGGGTCACACATAAGGATCCATGAAATTCGATCTAACTCAGCCCTCTTAAATCAAATACACAAAATAGCACCACTTAGGGCACAACCCTTTTTTTTTTTTTTTTTAGAATTACTTTATGTAAACCTTCATTTGTAGCAACATTTATGCAGTCCAAGCAATTTTGATGCCTTAAAATGGTCAATGGAGGCATTTTAAAGAACAATAATAATAATAAAAAAAACTAATGTAGGAAATTCGACAACATGAATTCAACATTGGGTATTGTGACCAGAGAAAGAGAAGACAAGCTACCCAGGGAACAGTGAAGCTTCATAGGGTCTTTTTGTCCAGGTGCAGGTAGTCCACAGGTAGTCCGCATCTTCACAGACAAGTCTATTTCACCGAGTCTCTCGGAGATTTTAATTGAAATCAATATTTATCGCCATCACTCATCTTGACACCAAGCACGATACAACTAACAGTTCTCTTCAGTTATGTAATTGAACTTCATTTTAATTATGATAACCATGTTGATCTACAGTTAACTACTCTCAATACAAATCAATTTATTTTTGTAACTTGATAAAAAACTAAATACTATGATACTTGAACTAGAAAAAGCTAAAGATAGAACTTCTAGATTTATTGTGTTCATGGTATAAACTCATAAATAAGTCAAATATCCCATTAAGAGAGGGGAAAAAAGCTATAGAAAAATTAATTAGGAAAAAAAGATTTATATTTTTCATTTCTATAACTTGGGGGCACTATACATAAGGAAGTAGCTAATGCAGGAAACAAGAAAACTGCACAAGTGGCCATATGCTGTTAAGCTCAACCCTCTACATATTTGCCTCCTGCAACACTGTGTGTTAACTTGTTAACACAATCTAATCCCTCTAATGTATAAAAATTATGTTTATATGTAAGCTATAAACATCTACTCTACTTCAGTATATGTTTGAGTTCGCCCGTTCGAGTTTTGAAATCCATAAGAAAGCTGCAGCTTTTTTAAGCTTCAACAGTAGAGCCAGTTTGAGGAATCACAAGAGACGGCAAGTCTCTGATTCTGTAACCACTGCCCCAGAATGAAGCGAGGCAAAGGCCCATTATAGCCATGGCAACCACTGAGCAAGCAGGGGGAACAGCTTGAGTGCTTCCGAGGAATTGTGTTGCGAGGAGCCCTGCAAGTGTCGAACTTTGCATTCCTGTGCAAAGTGAGATTGTCCTGCAGACTTCTTCCTCTAACCTGCCACAACATATCAGATTGACTATAAAAGACGATTTCAACAGAGGGTTAAGCTATGCGTATTACCCTTTAATTTAAAATCAAACAATTTAAAATTCAGCCGACTGAAAACACATCCTAGGTTTGACAAGGAATGTGTATCGAAAATATTGACATATTGTTTTAATCTTGCACCAAACAAGCAAACGAAAGGGATAATGAAAGAAATATGACAGAGAATGCCAGAAGGCATAAATAAATTATCTTCATACATAAAAGAACTGCTAGAAAAATAGATCGAATCAGATGGAAGATTGCTTGTTTGGCACAGGTCAGTCATCAAAAAACTTGTGCCGATTATAACTATATTTATTTAATCATATCCTATTGAAAGCTAACTGATGCACCTGCATCTCATTGAACTGCTTTCATTGACATTTCAAACCAAGCATGAGAGTGACTTGAGGGAATAAGTTACCTCAAAGGTGGAATTTTGGAGATCCAATAACCCAAGGCGAATGCCGCTGCATGAAATGACAATACAGGGCAGATCAATTTCATACCCTCCGCTGAAAGAATCTGGCTCCTGTTTATAGCAAGGGGGCTTCCAATACACAATGAAGTACAAATCATTGCAACAAAAGGCATTAAAGGTTGTAGAACAGATACAACTGGTTTAGCATAAGTATTTAGCACCAGCCCAAGAGTGACAGGAGCAAGAACCACCTGGAAAATGCAGAAAATTCATTGGCAAAAATGCTAAGAAAATAAATGGCCGAGTCCCATCCAACATAGGCATGCATAAATAAAATAAGCTACCACTGCTTGATTTTTAAGTTAAGCAACTGAAATGGCTTACAAGTCACCAAAAGTATCAAGGTTTTGGACAAGAGTACTTGAACAGATAGAAATTCCTTTTGAATGAGTTAATATTCATTTTCATATTCCCTGAGCAGGGAATGTGAAAAAAGATCACAATTGTAGTCTCCACATTTGTGATGAAGTAGAAAGAGACAATTGCATTTAAGTTCTCGATGAGTATTGGTACCTGCAAAATTGATTTTGACATGGCAACTGCATCAATTGGAACCACAGAACCTATAAGAAGGCCGGTTAAAAGAGGAGTAACAAGAACAGATGCAATAGTAGTCGAGCTGGTCAATAGAATGCTTAAGGCCACATCGCCTTTGCTCAAGAAGCTGGCATAGCTTGATAGTTGTGCCCCAGCAACACAAGACATGAGAACAAAACCGGCATAGAACATTGGAGACATTCCAAATCCCCTTGCTACCAACACTCCAAGAGCCGGTTTCAGTACATATTGTGCAGCAAAGCCAACAGACAACGGCACAGGTCTGCAACAAAGACAAATTTATTAACTTCAGAAGCCTTCAACAATCCACCAACATCAAGAAAATTAAATTCACAATAATTTCAAATAATAAACAGTAAAAATTTGTAACCTTTTAAAAGCAAGAGCAAAATCATCAATGGAGAGTCTAATTCCAATAGACAACATAATTCCTCCAAGTGCAGGAGCATACAATTCCTTTGACACCCTGCAGGTTCATCTATCATTTACAGCACCAACAACATATCTTTAAAAAAATAAAAATAAAAATTCAAGCAAGAAGTTACAAGTACATATGTAAGACAACATACATAAGTACCAAAAAACAACATTAAATATTTTTTCCAAAACAAGCACTTTTCAATGTCAAGGACCCAGAATCAATTATAATTATAATAGTATATCTTATGCTATAAAAATAGAAATATGAAACTCCCATTACCCCAAAAGCTCCACACAGAACCTTAAATGAAATGGATAGCTTCACAAAATAGAATAAAATTCAAAAACTCTGAAGTAAAATCCAATTAATACTACTACTCCAACTCACCAAGTGAAAGTGGAAGGCTGATAAAGAGCGGTAACTGCAGTTAGAGCCACCACAAACGGAAGCATTGCTGATAAAACTTGTGAAGCACCAGCCTTTGCCTCAGTTTCCAACACACCTTTAGGATCCACCCCAAAAGACAGCAACGAGAAGTTGCCTTCTCTTTTTTGCAACCCAACTTTCCCTATAAAAGCAGATGAAGTTGAACATGCTAGAATATTATTAGCTTTCCTAGGAAGCTTTCTTCCAATTGGAGAAAAAGAATGATTCCTTAGAGGAAGGGAAAGGGAATTCCTCCGATTGGAATTGAAGTTGATAATAGAAGTTTTGACAGTATTTGGGGTCGAAAAGATTAAAATTGATGACATTCTTGACGTGGGTTTTTGTGGGTTTGAGTTTTGAAGTTCGCCCGCCGGTAAAAGTTGGCGTTTCCCGGCGAGGGAGTGGTGGTGGTGGTGGAGAAGTTGTGGAGGGGATAAGCTGATGAATAGATTTTTTAATGATGTTTGTGTGTGTATAAATTATTGTGTATAAATTATTGAATATAGAGTAAGGAGTTTATTAGGTGTAGAACTGGTGTACAATTGTTCAGTGTATTAAGGAAAGTACGCGTCTGGCGACTGGCGCTACAATTGGACGGTTATAATCGCAGAAATGCGAAGGTGTTTTGCAAAATTTGTGTAAGAATGGAAAAAAAAAAAGCCCTATGAACCCGATAGTCACGGCCCGCGGGTCCCGTTACGAACGGGTCAAAGATTAGCCGTTTAATCGAATAATCGATTCGGGGATGGAACGGTACGGGTAATAGGTATCCCGTTCCGTTTAATTTTTTATTTTTTTTTAAGAATTCAATATTTTAAACAGAAAATTTCACGAAATTTCATTAGTTCTAATAAAAAATGACAACTGAAATTATTTAAAAAATATGACAAATAATAAAAGTATTGGTACACATTATTCATTCTAACTTTTTTACTAATTTTCAACCACACATTTTTCAATAAAATAATATTTTTCATTATATCAATAACTTTTCTTTCTTTTTCAACCACACATTCTCCATCAATCTATTATTCCCGAATACATTCTTCTAAAATAATGTGACTCAAACACACCATTTGTTTACCAAATATATTTGAATAATTTAACTTTTGAAAATAAATAAAAAATTAAAAAATATATTATTGTCTCACTTTAATGAATGAGAGCAATAAAATGAATTATATATATAAAAAAATTGAGTAGCAAATGGGGCAAGGGCCCTGACCTGCCCTAAACGGATAACATGCGGGTATGGGGCGATGGACAACGGATATCGCCTCGACTCTGACCCATTTTGTTGCCATCCCTAAATTTGTAGTCACGTCCTTTGGACACAAATCGAGCAGCAAAAATATTCCTCGAGCCGCTCATCAGCTTACAAGCCGACCTTTTATCAATTTGCCTCATCAAGAGTCGAGCTAATGGGATGAGTTAAAAGCGAGCCGAGTGGCACGACTTGTCTCATTTAATACCCTCTAGGTCTAGACTCAACTAGTGATCTAGAATCTCACGTGTCATTGTATGTGAGCCATGTTCAACCTCGTAATTTTGAACATGTCATGCTATTAAATTCATGTTTGGTACATATTAAAATTTTCATTCTCATTCTTATACTCATTTTCAACCACACATTTTTCAATAAAATAATATTTTTCATTACATTAATAACTTTTCCTTTTTTTCAACCACACATTTTCCATCGATATAATATTTTAGAATACATTCTTCCAAAATAATGTGGTTCAAACACACCCTAAAATACAAGCATTGGTTCTATTTACTAATCCATGTACTAAAAACGATTAGAATTATGTTGTGACTAGAATTCTATTTTTAAATACTACTCGGGAATTTTATTTGAAGTCGGTTGAGAATTTAAGTTGAAATCAATTTTGGACTTGGTAGCAGGGGCGGAGGCCCCCCACCCCGCCCAAATTTTTGACAATTTTTTTATTTACCATTTTGTACTCACCTTTAGTAAAATTCCTAAACTCTACCGTATTCACCTTGGAGTACTGAGATTTCAATTTCTCTAATTGTTGGGGTGTCTGTATGAGAGATCTTTTATTGTAGGGGAAGACAATACTTTAAACCCGTTTACAGATATTAACTGAACGAAAAAGCTAAAATTTTGGATTCTTCAACTATAAAAATTAAAATGCATTACGCATATCTCCATGAATGTATTACCATCTTTTAAGTCTTCAACAAATATATATTAATTTATGTTCCTTTATTTCCTTTCTCCATCACAAAGTACCAACTTCCCTAATTTTAACAAATAATGTTTCAAAAAAGATTTTTAAGGGGCGTTGCCCCCGAACCCTCGTATGCTCCCATCCCTTCAACTCTAGGACCCCCCTACTTCAACAGGCTGGCTCTGTCCCTGCTTGGTAGTAAACTTTAAAAGATCTCGAAGAAGTTCAAGTTGCATTGGAGAAGTAAACATCGAACTAGCGCTTGTCAACGCTTTGATCCAACTCGAGCACTCAAAACATGAGCTCCAACGCTTGCTTACCTCGAGGCGGCCGCTTGAGCAGTCGGTCACTGTTCGACGCCCTTCTAGATCACCGGCGGTCTTATTCATGGAATATTCTATTCGTATTTTCCCATTTCATCCTAGATATTCCATTATTGATTTTATACATTGTAATGAAACTCTACTTTATATTAAACTCTTCATGTATTACAATCCTAGTATGTTAGGGATCTTAGTATTATATATATAGTGTACAATACATGTTAAATTAATCCTTACATTTTACACAATAAATTGTAGTCCTTCATTATTGATATTAATAAATTCCTCTCTTTTGCTCATGGTATATTTTTGCCACTTAAATCTTGTGATCTAATTTGATTTTCATATTACCATATTATACTTGTTCCTTTATTAACTAACAAGTGGCATCTGAGCGTGTACGTACTGGTTAGTTTGTTAACATAAACTAAAGTAAAAAAAAATTGTTGACATTTGTTAACAAATAGAAATGAAAATATTTTTGATTTGGATTTTGCCACTTATACATCAAAATGGTACATAAGCAGTTACCGAAAATGACATGGAGAGAAAAATATTGGATAAAAAAGATGATTATGTTTTTCACTCACAAATGATAGAGTATCATGTAACATTATGCAATCTCTTATTTAAATCTTGATATACATGTAATAAGATCCTTTTGATTTATCCCAAATTTCTTTATTATTCAATAAATTTCATAATTGATCAACAGTTTTCTCCTATATCATTTCCAATCCTCAAGTTTTCCGATAGCATGCAAATTTATAGAAACATAATGAAATGAAAAAATCTTACAATCCTTACGTTATCTACTCGGTGACTGTTTGACAAAACTTTTGATAAATTTTTTTTGCAGATTTTGAGACATATGAGTGTAAAATTTTATTCTTTATCTGATCAAAAGTAGTCTTATCTTAGCCCATGTCTGACAACCATTATTTTCAAACTTTTTTCCTACATACCCATTTTCAATCGCAAATTCACGTAATAACATATTCCGCACGTAAATTTTAACAAACTCTACTTTTTAACCATGTTCTAAAAGGCGCGAAAATGCGCCGTCTAGGCGTGCATGTCGAAAACGCTTCGAATTCGACCATGCGTGTAAAAATGCGTGATAATGCGGGCGCCTAGGTGGCGCGTTATCCCGCCTAATCCCCCTTTTTTTTTTGTAAATTTTTTTTTTATGATATATTAAAAATTTATTTTTTATATAAAAATATATTTAATACCTTAAAAAAATTAAAATAATATTAAAAGTACAAAACGTATTATGACGCCTATTCTCCGTATTGACACGCTTAAGCTTGTGATTCTTGATTCTCGACCTCGACGTATCGCAACGCATTACGTATTTTAGAACACTGCTTTTTAACCACACGTTCTCCTGAAATTCACTATTTGATGATACACAACATTACCACAACATGACCACAAACTCAAGTTCATACTATTCTTAATTACTTAGTTCTATCCTAATCAAGCAATGTCACATTACATGGAAACAACTATGTTTGGTAATGATTTAATTGTGTTCTAAGCAAACTAGTTTTACTTTTCCCTATTTGAAGAAAACTCGAGTTTTGTCTCTAATCTAATCAGATAGAGTCGGAGTTATCGTGCCTTTGTTTCAGGTCATTTGAAAATCCTGCGAGTCTGTCCCTGTTCGGATTGCTGGCTGCCTCTCGAATGCTAATCCTTGTTCTTCATAGACAGATAAAACAGGGAATGTGAAACTTGACACAGCACATTAGTGTGTATAAATCATAATCTGGCATTTATGAACAGAATCGATGAACTCTCATGTTTATGTATACACTCACAATGAATCCAAACTTAAAAAAAAAAAAAGAACTTTAGCAAATCTATCTCCTCATCCCGGAGACTCATGTTCCGATCTTCCTCACGTAGATCACAGTCGAACAAGAACAATGCAGACTCTGTACTACACGGCAAACCACGAGCTAACGAACTAGAAATAAAAAAGGTGCATGCTAAATCATGAGGTATTACAGATAATATGCACATACAAGGAAAATCCATAACATGTCGCGAAATCTACAATGCTGTCCTTGCAATATCGTCTTGATTAGGCTGATACCGGGGCTTCTCTGATGTAAACTGTTTATGAAGACAATTCGATCAGCTCGAGTTATAATGTACTATCCAAAGTTAGAATGTAAACTCAGAACTTCAAGTCAGAGAGACATTCATGCTTAAAAGTTACTTTTTATGAAAGTAAGATTTGATAGTGAAAAATGTTGCTTTCGAAAATCATGTTTAGCGAAATAAGTAAGTTGAAGCTGAACCATACTCTANAGAATGTAAACTCAAAACTTCAAGTCAGAGAGACATTCATGCTTAAAAGTTACTTTTTATGAAAGTAAGATTTGATAGTGAAAAATGTTGCTTTCGAAAATCATGTTTAGCGAAATAAGTAAGTTGAAGCTGAACCATACTCTAAACCATCAATCGATCCAAACAAGTAAAATAAAAAGAAAAAAGAAAAAAATTCAAGAAAATTAAGAATTCGATTTAACAATTTTTTTTTTTACAAATGAAAGTTGACCTTAGAAACTGTCTCCACTATATGTCTTCCATCTTCAAGATCCGGTAACTGAACAGCCAAACAATCCCTTGGAGTCTCAAAGGAAGACAAAGAAAACTGCTTAGAAACCACACCTACATCAAAGTAAATCACACCGGAGCTTGGAATATCGACTCTGATTTCTTTAACCGGAAACCACAAGAACAAATCCTGAGCAGAGATCCCAGAAAGCCCGTCGATCTGCCCGTAACTTAAGGTGCCCGATACATTCCTATGGTAGTGCAGTTCATTTTCAAACTTGGCAGTGCAGGCTTGATCTAAATGAACTTCGAAATTCCCTGAATTGTCCAAGGTGAAGTCTTTTACCCCTTTCGGAAGCAAGCCCATGGGCAGCCCGTGAAGCTTAAGCACTTCATAAATGGAGGATTCATTGGATTTAACTGCTGATAACAATGACCAGACGAAGAAAGTGGCTATTAGGATGGAAAAATGGCGGAAATAAATCATTTTTTGTGAAGAATTGTGTGTTTTCTTTATGTTATAACATAAAAAAAATTCCTGGCTAAAAGAATTATTGAATTCGCCTAAGGTTTAAGAGAGAAGGTGGCTGCAAGAATCCAGAGAGGTTTAGGAGAACAAACTCGCCAATCGTATTTATCTCAATAGGGGTAAATTAGTAATCTCGATTGAAATACATAACATCCGTAGACAAATGTCGGATTGTCTTGAGGAACGGGGGTCGACGAAATGGAGCGTGACATGACGCGCTTCTTGTGGGAGTGGGAGTCATTAGACTGGCAGCGTATATGCATGAAAAATAACGAAGAAAAAGGATTGGCGATTGGCTGTGGGATTTAAGTACAGTATATACCTTCCGGCGAGTGCCTTTGAATGAGTTTTGGGTTTGAATAGAGCCTCTTGTACGTTGTTTTCTTGATATCAAGTTTGACATTATGTGTAAATTTAAATTGTGTTTGGTAGAAAAGTGTGTTATTTTTAAAAATTGTCCAATATGATGTCGTCACGTGGTACAGTATCAAACTTGAAGTCAAAGTTAATGCACTTGTAGCATGATTGTGTTTAATTTTGACATAAGAATTCAAGAGATAGATGTACGAGTTTTATTATCTATATGAAAGGATTTCTACTTGATAAATGGGTCGGATAGTTCATCGATTTGTGGACTCGACTTACTTCATCTCGACTAGATTTATAAATCATTTGGGTCGGCTTGTGCATTAGGGCCCACAAGCAGATTTATCTTGAGACTTGGGCTCACGAATGGCTCATTTTTTGGTTCATTTTTGGGTTTTTCTATTATTTTTTTTTAAAAAATATGTCAGCTCGTAAACTTATGGACATCTCATATCCACACGAGCTAAATGACTAAATCGAACCTTGTTTGTGGACACGAACTGAATTCGTAGATAGGATTTGAGTTTGAGTCTAGCA
>CAIGRQ010041637.1:0-14652 GCA_903798375.1 Fraxinus sp. D2006-0159
AAACATTTTGCAAAGTTCAGTGAAATTGGGTGATTTTTAAAGTTCAGTGACCTAATTGAAACGATTTGCAAAGTTCAGTGATCATTTGAGTGATTTTTAAAGTTCAGTGACCCCTTGGACGCATTGCGTAAAGTTCAGTGGCTATTTAGACAATTTACTCTTGTTAATCTCCACTTTATCATCATACTACTTATCATGCTACAGAATTTTCTTTCTTCCCAATTATTTTCTACTGCCTGATTTTGAGAGTTTATGTTTATAAAATGGGTCACAGGGTCAGAGTGCAAAAAAGACGTCCAGAATGTCAAGCTCCACATAGAACAATATGTATGCTCCTGGCAAGGGAACAAATAATAAAAATAATATCTTGGTTACTTGGTATATTCTTGAACGTCTCCAGAAAGAAATTTTTTCAAAGAATTCTAAACACTTGGAAAGTAACAATAATTTGAGATCTGCTTAATAGGGAGAAAATGGCAAGAGTGGTATGATTGTGTTTGCTCTCTCCACTTCATCACAACTCTTGGAATTAACAAACATGCAATAAGAGAATTGAAAGAAAGTTCATTTTAATGTCAGCACCATGACCAAGGGTAGAAAGAAAAATGATCACATTACCTGAACATAATGTACACCAGTTATTTTTGTTGGTGTACTAATCAATTCTAATATGGAATTTCCTTTTGATTTCTTAAAATCAGGAATCTTGGAAGAGATATTTGCAGAATCCAGAAACCTCCAATCTCCTGTACCTCGTAAAATTCAAAATACAGATATATTAATATAAAATTTTAGAAGCAAACCAATTGATACAATCCTTCCAGAATTTCAAGTTACATATGAGTTCAGAATATTGAAATAAACAATGTTGTCAAAACCGGAATGAATTGGCCAGTTCAACCAGGAAAACCGGTTTGGAAAGAGAAAAAAAAAAGTTGGAAATCATTGAAACAAGACAAGACCCAACCGGTTCACCTTTTTATTTCTTTTTTTAGCCAAGGTTCAACTCTTTACCTTTTCTACGTCGATGTCCACATCGGGTTTTAAAACGCTGGAAAATAGTGTACGCTTACTTGAAGCCAAAAAAACTAAAAGAACCATAACAGACAGAATTTAAATCATATTATCAAAATATGCATCTCAACCCCAGTAATTAGATCTGAGATCCATTCACTCAATAACAAAAAGAAAACTTCATTAACAGTACATGCTGCTTAAATAGGTGCAGTTTTGGGCTAGCATTTGAATTTATACAAGTCTTTACTTAGCTTAGACAACAGGTATAATCTTTTGATAAGGATTACCAAAGATGGAAGCTATTTAAAATTTGACACCCATGCCATCAAAAATGTCCATGCACTACGACAAGAGTATCAAAAGTTAGAATGTGACAAGAAAGACCTCTCAAGAACTTATCTTTTGTTTAAACAAGAGTGGCGTACTTCCTGATATCACATTGAAATACTCTTCTATGTTATTTTTAAAGCAATAATTTACTAAGCTGGTTTCATGTAGTTTTTTTCATTCGATACGTAAACATTCAAATATTCACCCTGTATTATGTATTTTTATTCTTTCCATGCGTAAAGCATTTTGTACGCAAGATATCTTACAATTACTCCAGAACAAACTGTCTACAGCTTTGAGGAAAACTAAACTAAGAAAAAACAGCAATTGCCAAAAACCAAGGAAACTTTCAAATATCTTGTGTTACCAAACCAAAGTCAGCAGGGACAGTTTCACATCACAACCCAATCCTTCGTGTTCCTACAGAGTTGTAATAGAATTACCACTCTTGCCACCATTATTCTTATTGAGATCATCCATATATATTACCGTATGAAGATGCTTTACAGTCTCAATTTCAGTTTTATAAGGTCCTGGACCATCATATGAATGCATGTGTCCCTCTAGCCTAACCTATCCCCCCCGTCTCCTTCACCCACCCCAACTTCCTTCCCTCCACTAACTCCTATCGCATGGACATAACACATCTCTTTCTCTTTAAACAGAAACCTTGCTATCGAGATGCAACTCTGCTTTAAAATTGCTTCCACCCCTATCCAGATTATAAACTAAGATTCTAATCATCTCCTTGTACGAACAAGCAACTATTAAAGTCCCTTCTCTGATCTGGTGTACTAAATTTACCAAGGATTTCTTTCCTGATAGAACTTATCACAGCTAACGATAAACAAATACTTTGAGAGGAAATACCGATCTTGCACCCATCTCCCTTCATATGTCACCAGTTCTGTGACCCCAACATCAAATGCCTTTCCACAGTGCTTCCCCCAGTTACAATGTTTAATCAAATAATCACAAAAAACCTAAATTCTTCTTTCTCTGGATCCATTTCTTTACCTATCCGTTTCCCTCTCTCAACAAATTTGAATAGGGGCACGAATCAAGTTTATACTATATGAGGCCATCAAGGTATTTTACTCCAGTAGGATGTTTTCTCCCATACATGTAACAAATAAAGAATAATTTCAAAAACAACAGCACAAAGAGAAAAAAATGCTTTGGAAGTATTGTTTCAAAGAGATCTCAAGCTGGCAAAGATGCACATATACAAAAGAAACAAGGTCACTAAATGGGTATTCTTGCTTTGGAAAGGAGTCATAGATTCATGGACCCAATTACCCACAGCCACCAAAGTTTGATTCATGCCACTATGTTCAATGGTTTATCAATTTATTGTTAATGAGGGTGGGTATAAATGGTAAAATATTTCTGAAGCAGCGCTCCCAAAAAGTTAAATAATTATTTTAAGACACCTTGTGGAACACAGGATAATCATAAAACAGAAGAGTTCCTCCAATTTCTTGGATATCTGTATGTCATACTTGGGAACAAGGCAATCAATCAGAAGATGCTTGAAGTGCACACAATTCTCTTCTCGGCACAACAGGTTTTCAAAAGGAGTTCTCACAGTGCTCACATAATCAACAGGAAAGTTAGATACACAATACCGTTTAAAGTTATGACAAGGTATTTTCATTCCCATTTTCAGGTACAATGGAGACCCGAAAACCAACTTTCAGTAATAAGCCTAAGCCTGAGTGCTGGGGCGAGGGGTAGCTCTACCTGACCAGTTAGCATTAGAAAAGCGTCAAGCTCACTAACTTTTCAGAACATTTGTTTCCATTCTTAGTACATAAATCAGCTTTTAATCCCCCAATATAAGCAGAATTGATCCCAAACTATAGACATTTTTTCCACATTGTAAGCCAAGAATGGAAATTGATTTATTCCATGGAAATATGTAAGTGATACATGTGCTTCTGTGGCTATAGACAACACTTAGAAACACATTTTTTGAAGGAAAAGCACGCAGGCAATGATAAATAACTAAAGAAATGGGAAAAGAAAAAAGAAACGATTCTCGAAATAAGAGAAAAAATCAATGTATGACAACCAGAAATTTACCTTTATATGTTCCTGTTATATTCCAAGAAGAAAATGGGCCCAACTCATGCTCCTCCTTGCTTCCAAGAAGCCACTGCAAGAAGCAAAGGGACAGAAAACAAGGCATTGATAAGAAATAGGACAAAAGAGAAGCCCAGAGGAGGAGGGATCAATACATCTCAAAGACCTATAAAAATGAAATGTTTTTATATATACCAGTGGTCTAAAAAGCTTGCCTAGGCTCGAAGCTCGTGTAAAAAGCCTCGCTTCGTGCCTAGATTTTTTTTTTTTTCAATTCCTAAATGGATAAATTTTTTCCTCTGTGTCGCCTTCCCTAGGCGTGCTTTGTAAGTTCTTTTATTTTTTTCATTTTTTAAAAAGTCTTTTGTTTGACTTTAGCTTATTAATTTATTTATTTTTAATTTTTAAAAATACTTTTCATTTGACTTTAATTTCAAATTTTTAAAAGATATTATCTGCATAAAATTTAAAAATAAATTCATCTAAACAGTTAAATAAGATTTAAGCTATAGTAATTAGTACTATCTACATTATGTAATTATGATCTTGAAATTCGTTATTTTGTTGCAAACTCCAAAAGCGTGTTTGAAGTTCGTATTAATCTATTAAATAGGACTTGTCTATCGAAAATTGAAACTAATGGTAGGAGTTATTAAGTAAATATAGTATTTTATAATTTTAGATGTTTGATATGTATTATTTTAATTATTAAATAATTTCTAAAATGATTAAAAAATTAAAATAATATTAAAAATAAGAAAATATTTTTGTACGCCTAAGCCTCACTTAGGCTCGCTTAAGCTCGTAAAGCTTGAAACTTCCCCCCACATCTAACCACGCTTTACGCTTTTAGAACACATTATTTCAAATAAAGTTTGCAACTTTCCATATCAACAATTTGTGTACACGGTCTTACAGAACAACACATAGCAGAAGACTAGAAATCTTGCAAATGCTTGAATTAGATTTGTTTCGAAAGAAGACAGCAAAGATCCAAAATTAGGTAAGAATTTCACCGCAACAATAATCAATTCAATCAACAACTTGCCTTCTACAGATAATGTGCAGATCAAAACCTCTAAACCCTATACATAAATGTCTCCTTTTCTTCCTTAATTAATTTGCATAAAGCGATGCCACCACTTTCTACTCATGCAACTGTTATAAGATCTTCAAAGAGCTCAAAAGTCTGAAAGTTGACTTGAATCTTTTTATCCTTAAGGTTTCATAAAATTCTTTGTCATTAGTGCCAAGCTCAATAGTACGCTTAACCAGTTAGAGGCCATTCTGTCAATAAAACGAATCATATACTACCAAATTGTTTCCAAGAACACAGAAATGAACAAAAATTATCCCTTTACATTCAATGGTATTGATAATACCTCATAACTCAAACCATTAATTCTTTAACATTTTACTTTCAAAACCTGTTCAACAGAAAATAGAATCGAGCTTAAAAGTAAAACGAAGCAGGTGATGATTTAAAAAAAAAAAAATTACAAAAAAGCAATCAAACTCAATCAAAAAAGCTTTCTTGCTTCCAGGGTAAATCCAAATTCAGTAACGAACCATAATTTACCATGATCGTGGGAAAGTCAAAATTTACATATTACATTTCAAATACAAGGTAACACTAACATAATTAGTAGAAACTTAACAATAATGGATCATAAAAAGACTACTATAAAACCAACACTAACCTCATCGCCCCATGATTTAGGCCTCTGCCTTAACGGCCTCAACCCATTTACCGGCAAAACCACCACGCATGTCAACCATGACCCAAACATAATTCGAAACAAAACCCTCAAAAGACTGCAACTTTTCATCGGACCCATTCTCAAGATCAATTCAAATTCTTCTCTTTCAAGCGATTTTGGATATGCCCATATAAAGAAATGAAACCAGCTAACTTTAAAGTAATGAAAATTTGTGGCTTCAAGAGAAAAAGATAGGTGGGTTTTTGCTTAAGATGGAGTCAAAACAATTTTTAAATAACCCAACAATAGAAGATGAAATACACTGATCAAATATACAGAGAAAATGAGAGCTTAACAACCCAAAAAGTCTATTGCAAAGAAATTTCTTTTCTGGTTTCAACTATAGGACCTTCACCGGTCAATTCTGTACCAGAAATCATAATTTTTCTTCATCTCTATATTCAAAGACGGTTATAGACAAAATTCATACATGTACCGTGTGTGAATTTCTGTGAAGAATTTGTGTGTTTCTGAGCTCAGAAACGGTGGTGGTATTTTTGTCTATGTGAGTAATATTGAAGTCAAGACCAAGGCTGTTTTGGTGCAGAGTAATAGTGTCACAGTGGTGCGTGAAATTGAGGGTCACTGTCCAATTAAAAAGACTTCAAATAAATAAATTAGTATTA
Organism: Fraxinus sp. D2006-0159; assembly: GCA_903798375.1. NCBI lineage: Eukaryota > Viridiplantae > Streptophyta > Magnoliopsida > Lamiales > Oleaceae > Fraxinus > Fraxinus sp. D2006-0159. Next base: position 5,819 of record CAIGRQ010041637.1, read on the forward strand.
TTTTTGGGCCGAAACTAGGTTTTGGTGGAGTTGTGTTTGGTAAACTCCCGTGACGGTAGCAAGTGGAGGCGATCATTTTCAAGATGAAATATTATAGTCCCTAATTTTATTCGCATGTAGAAATAGAACATAGAGAAGCTTGGGATAAATGAAATTGTTGTTATGAGCGGAAATAAATGCCTTATTATGCTTGTTTGAATTTAGGAGTGAAATAACCCTTGAAGTTGAGAAAAGTTCTGAGAGAAGTGGGAGAACGATAGCAGTCGAGAAATATCATCTATATATAAATCAGTATTCGCGTCTTCACTCCATTAAAAGAGACAATTCTTTTTGATAGTGTGAAGGCACAATGACTGATTTAGCCTTTTTTTTGTTTTTGTTTTATATCGATTGTAACGAGTCTTACGTACTAAATATGTCTTATTGATAGTGACGTTAGTTTTAGAATTATTATATTGATATTATAGTTTCTATCATTTGCACCACATTTTAAGTGCAATGGAGGCTGTCACTTTTGCTCATTTTTATCTTACCAACTTTTTATTTGATTTTCTAACCTTACAAATTTGGTCAAAATATTATGATAATGTGCATTGAAACAAGGGACATATATTTTGTCAAACTATTACATTTGTTATCTATTTTGCTTATTTAAAAATACTAGGGACAAATAAATTTTTTATGTCATCTTAACAAATTTTATGTACAAAAACCTACATTACAGATAATATGTGCAAATTAAGAGAATGTTAAGCATAAGAACGTGACTAAAAAAAGTTGAGGATATAATCACAAAAATGAGAAAAGATTGAGGATGTTATTGCAATTAAATTGTGATGTAATTTCAGAAAAATAAAAAAATGTGGCGTAAATATTATATCACGTCAGCTCTATTCAATTTTACTTACTAAATGTCTCATTTGTAGTGTCTTAAGTATTGTAAAATAATGGGAATTTTAATTTTACTTTTTAATAAAAGTTTCAAATTGCATTAGTGAATGTCATCACGAACTATGGACGATATTTACATAGGCAAACGATGGACCTAACTCCTTAGTACTTGAGGCGATACATTCACCGGCATTAGAGTATGGGCCACTTTGTTACACGAATCACATTTCAATGTTCCTTAACAAAAAGCAAATAACAAACAAAACAACCCATTAGGAGGCGATACAAAAATCAACTTTGCTTGTCATAGACTACGAGAAATGCTATTAGGTTGATGCCTTATAGACCTAGGCCACTTCCTAGAGATTGGTATATAGAATAATAGATGAAATTAGAGGCAACGTGTAGAGACATTCGTGAACATAATTGTAAAACTTGCTTGAACAAGATATTGTGTATTTAATCTATAAGAGTTTGCTTGATATTTAGAAAACATGAAGGCAATAATGAAAATGCAAGGCTAGACACATTGAAGGAAATGCAACATTTGACTTGGTGTGTTCTTCACGAGCCGCGAACAAAAGCCATCTCTTCTTTAAAGCTCTAGAAAGAGGAGGGATTTATTGTGGATTGATGATTATGAAAAGTACTACTTGAGTTGATAACGAGTTTTCATAAATCATTTGTCGTTATTAGGTCTAAAGAAAGGAATGTGTCAGACTTTTACCTCACACCATAAATGGTGGATCAATCAATTAAAAAGGCTCGAGTAAATTGAAACCTCTGATTGATAATTGAAATGAATAGTAGAGCTTGGAGATTCAATAGCGAGAACAAATAACATTTGGCCATCAATGCTCAAGATTTTGTAGACATCACTGCAAAGCTTATGGCTAGTCAATATAGACCACAATAAAAAAAAATAAAAAATTGAAACATTACAATCGATTAATTGTGTTAATGTTACTTTTTTGAAAGCTAAATTCTGTGAGGATGATTAACTTGTATTTACACTAATCGACATAAAGGTTTCCATTATGGATGTTGTACGTGTCACGAGAAAATAATAAAAAGTCAAAACTTTTGCAATACCAACAGTGTTTCTTTGTTTTGGTCACAAACATAGGCATACCGTATTTTAGAGTACAATCATAGAACTTTATGAATGGTTGGTTGCAAGTATTTTTGACTTGCACGACATAATATTGTACTTAAAAAGTCATGGAATTCATTGTTGATGCACCCATTTGGCCTATAGAATTTATTTGAACTAAGCAAGAATTTATTTTTCCAAAGACGCGCTTTTGCAAGCTCGTTGATCCCAAGATTAGAGGATGACTTGTACACATCTTTTGAAACATCAATCATAAAATTTAATAATTCCTATGTAACTATGAATAAATATGTAGAAATAATTGTTAATTAATCCACTCTTCTCGTGTAATTCGTCTACTCTGGACCTATTGAATGGTATCAAAACTTAGGACTAGTAATCAAACCGAACTCTTAAAAGTCTAAACCAAAATGAATGTGAATGACACATTTTTCCCTCCTACATACAATAAAACAAGTCTATTTAACCTTTTTGGGGTGGTCGGGTTGAGTTGGTGGAGCAGGTGAACACGGAGACCGAAAGTTACAAGTTCGAATTCCCTGCCAACACTTTCTCGATCGAGCTTGTCACACCGTGCTTACCTAGTGCGGTTTATTTCTCCTATATGGTTTGCGGGCTACTGCACTCTGCACGTGGATCAATATTTACCTAGTGCGCATTCATGGATAACGGCTGCGAGTTTCTACGTAAAAAAAGATAGTCTATTTATAAGCAATTGTAACACACACGAACCATACTCCGAGGTCCATCTTGCAGTACATTATATAAAACCAGAATATTCACTCTTTGACATCAATTTAAAGGGAAAAAATAATTGAAACCATTGTCTTACTCGAACAAAGATTGAGTAAGAGGTCGAGCTATCGAATATAATTATGTAATACCCTTTGAATCTCAACAATTTGAACGATCGATTAAGCACTGTTAAGTACCCTTCATTATGTACAAATAAAGAAGATTGATTTCTATATCAGTTAATTTGACCAAGAATTTGTTGAATGCAAGAGTAATGGCATGTTAAATTTCGGTAAAAGGTAATATTACTTCATAATAATTTCATCTTGCATTCAGTTGGTCACACATACTTCAGTCAAATTTCAAAGGAAGTAAAAGAAATTAAGTACCAGCTTAATTACTCTAATGTATGGTCTTATTTTTTGATTAAATTTATCTTTTCTGGTGAAATTTGATTCAGAAAATAAAAATATTAAATCTTCGTTGACTGTTAAATCCAAATGCAAAAAATAAATTTCATTCAGTAACGCCAGCTACTGAGTTAAATTATAAAATTTAAAGCGTTCAACACTGATATTTCAGCCAAAAACTATACCATTTATTTATTAATCTTCATCATAATTAATTCATAATACCATGCTAATAATATATATATGGATAAACATCTCAGTCATCTCAAATAGAGTTTAACCTTTTTAGTTGCATTATAAATTGTTTTCCATTAAGAATTCTGAAATTTTCAAGGGGGCTCAAAGCTTGGGTGTTCAATTTCAATGGCACATTGTATGCCTTTGATGAGCAGCTTTCTGTTTGTGATTTCAGTGGGATTTTTCTGCACATCTCAGGCCACAATGTTATATGTTGGTGGCGACGATGGTTGGGCGGTTAAACCGTCGGAAAACTACAACCACTGGTCTGAAAGAAACCGGTTTCAAATCAATGATACCCTCGGTATGTTCTGCCACCTCTTTACGCGTTTGTGTTCTTAACAAAATGTCAGATGTATACATTTTCGTACATTGTTGGCTCACTGCACACATAAGCGTAATTGTTATGTAAAATGTGTGTATGTGCGGATAATGAGCGAACATAAGGTTACGCTCTATTCCGAAATTCGTTATTTACACAATGTGTCTGATACATGCACTTTTTAATGCTGTATTTATTGTTGTTTTGCAGTTTTCAAGTACGAAAAGGGGTCTGATTCAGTGTTTGTTGTGGGGAAAGATGATTATGATAAATGCAACAGGGATAATGCTACACAAATTATGAGAAATGGGGACTCAGAATTCAAGTTTGATAGATCTGGACCATTCTTCTTCATTAGTGGCCATGATAATAACTGTGAGAAGGGGGAGAAACTTATCGTTGTAGTAATGTCTGATCAACACCACACTCAAGTAGCTCCATCTCGGGTTCCATCACCATCCTCCACGCCCATTCCCTCTCCGGTGGCCAAAACCCCAACATATTCGCCTTTTGGGAAACCACCGACTCATTCTCCTTCTATGTCTCCGCTCAACAAAACTCCCTCACCGGCACCAAAAACCCGAGTTCCACCACCATCTTCCGTCCCCTCTCCTTCTCCGATAGCAAAAACCCCAGCCTATACATCTTCTTCGAAACCACCAACTCCTTCTCCTTCTCCTCCATCTCCGGAGGCTAAAACCCCAGCAAGTACTCCTTTTTCAAAACCACCAACTCATTCTCCTCCTTCTCCTTCTCCATCTTCAGTGGCCCAAACCCCTACACATGCGCCTTCTTCAATACCGCCAACTCATTTCCCTTCTCCATCTCCATCTCCATCTCCCCTATGTATGCGCCTTTCTCAAAATCACCAACTAATTCTTCTCCATCTCCGGTAGCCAAAACCCCTACGCATGCGCCATTTTCAAAACCACCAACTCATTCGCCTTCTCCATCTCCACAGACCAAAATCCCTACGCACTCACCTACCTCAAGACCACCAACTCATTCCCCTTCTCCATCTCAATCCCCACTAACTCAAACCCCTGGACACACGCCATCTTCAAAACCACCAACTCATTCTCCTTCTCCATCTTCAGAAGCTAAAACCCCTGCACACTTACCTTCTTCAAAATCACCAACTCATTCTCGTTATCCATCTCCGGTAGCCAAAACCCCTATACACTTACCTTTCTCAGAACCACCAACTTATTTTCCATCTCCATCTCCAATTACCAAAACACCTACACACGCGCCTACCTCAAGACCACCTACGCAATCTCCTTCACCATCACAATCTCCACTAGCTAAAACCCCCATACACGCACCCTCATCGAAACCACCAACCTATTCACCTTCTTTATCTCCAGTGGTAATACCTGCACCTTCTCCAAAACCACCAACTCATTCTCCATCTCCATCTCCGGTAGCCAAAACCCCTGCCCATGTACCATTTTCAAAACCACCAATTCATTCACCTTCTCCATCTCCACTGACCAAATCCCCTACAAACTCACCTACCTCAAGATCACCAACTAATTCTCCTTCTCCATCTCTATCTCCACTAGCTAAACCTCTTGCACACATGCCCACTTCAAAACCACCAACTCTTTCTCCTTCCCCAACTCCATCTCCGCTAGCAAAAACCCCTATACATCCGCCTCTTTCAAAATCATCAACTCATTCCCCATCTCCACCTCAATCTCCAGTTACCAAAACCCCTACACAGGCACCTTCCTCAAGACCACCAACTCATTCGACTTCTCCATCTCGATCTCCAGTAGATAAAACCCCTGCACATGCTCCCTATACAAATCCACCAACTCATTCTCCTTCTCCGCCAGTTGAAACCCAATCTCCTGTGGCCAATACCCCAGTACACACGCCTTCCTTAATACCACCAACTTATTCTCCATCTCAGGCTTCTCCCAACGAAGCTCCTACACCGACCCCAGCTCATGTAAACACTCTGTCCCCATCTCTAGCTCCCAAAACCCCGGTACCCACGGCTTCCTATGAAGCTCCTACACCAGCTCCTATTCATTCACCTTCTCCATCTTCGATTAGCAAATCTCCTTCATACCTGCCTTCTGCTACACCACCAAAGAAATCTCCATCTCCTTCCCCAATACACACAGCTCCAACTACTCATTCACCATCACTATCTCCAGAAGAAAAGTCTCCAGTATCAACTCCTCCTGAGCGCCAAAACCCGCAAATTGAATCTCCCAAAGATAACTGTGCACCAAACTCAAATGAACCCCATCTCCCTTCTCCATCAGCACTTCATCCATCATCGACTCTTGGGGCGCCAGAACCACATGCTCCAGCACCTTCTTCATTGAGCGCACATGTTTCTGGAGTTTCTCTTTGTTTGCTGGTTGGCTCAAGTATTTTGGTGGCTATGACTTCTGGTGGCTTTGTAGGCTTCATTTAGATTTCAATTTTCTTCTATTTGACAATGTATCATGGGTTTTGCTTCTAGATTCTAGACATGTAAAAATAACTTTAGGGGTTAATTTGCCTTGCAAGGATAAATTTCAGTTCAAGTTAATGTAATTTGTTTTGCCTGTCGTTTCTTCAAAAGCCTTTCGATCTCATTGATTCCAGAGCAATTGTTATTCTATATATAAACTCTCTTATTCCCATTCTGCATATCTATGGGACAAAAGATATTCAATTTATCTTATTAACTGCTACAAATATGTTCAAATGTTATCAATTGTATAGTGTAGATTTGTCTTGCCAAATACATCAATTCTGATTTGAAAAGGGTGATTGATTTTACCTATATTTATTTTTAAAGTTTCTTCAACTCAAATTCCAAAGTCATCACTATTAAAATCTATGTGGGTGATCGAAGCGATATGATTTATGAAGTGAAGAGACTATTTTGTAAGAAAATAAAGTTGAGTAACGAAAATATAACGAGCTTGGTGATAAATAGTGTTTTCACTCGGGCCAATTATGATAAGGGTAATTATATCAAAGCCGCATTTTTTTTTTAATTTCTTACACTACATTTTAATTGTATTCAATGTTTTTCAACATGATAATTATTCAATTTCAGATACTTCTCTGCCTCTTGACATGAATCATCTATTTATTTACAAGTAAAATCCGTTAAAATCGTAACATTTCATCAATCCAAAATCCCCAAATCAAGAGCATTTTAATAATAATAATAATAAAAATACCATAGGAAAGGAATAGCAGTGACTAGCATATTCAATTGCATGTGGTCGACCATTTGCAAGAATGGATTTAGTGTGGGGCAGTGGGGGTCAGCTGCCCCCACACTATATTTAAAATTTCAGATTTTGTCGATTTTTTTAAAAATTTGAATAAAAAAACATTATAGTTTCTAATTTTTACCCCCACGATTAAAATTTTGAGAAAATTGCCTCGCAATTCTTTTATCCTGGTCGTTTCTCTGCGAAGCATTATGAACTTTTAGCAAGTATCACTCTTTTAGCCATTGTTTGGTGCCTATTATTTATATAAAAAGTAGTAAAATATTTTGGATTTACTTACCGAAATCCAAAATATTTTATTTCGTGAATATATGATTGAAAATATCCGAGTTAAATGTTTCATTAGCCACCAAACTTTACATTATGTCACGACTTACTCACCGAACTTTTCTAATTGTCTCGGTGGCCACTGAACTTTGCCCCGTCCAACTTCATCACTCACCCCGTTTGAAATCGTTAACAGACGAATCAACGTGGCTAACGGAAATACGAGTTGGCCGGTTAAATCAATCCAATTCATTTTCACACTTGTCAACTCATTGTCAAATAAGCAAATCCAAACACGCCATTAGAAAACGCAATTCATCTCATTTCATTTCTCTTCTGTTGTTGTCAAAGGAACTTGCCCCAAATCCTACTTCCCGTAAGGCGAGAATCCAATTTTCCCCATCCTCAAGAACCCTAAACCCCCAAAAGAACCCAATTGGTGATAAGAGCCCAAGGACCACCAAAAGCGGAAGAAGTTCGACTTCGATTTGAGAAGCAGCATCTGTTTGATTTCTATATATTCGACTTCTGAAATTCAATAGTGCAAAGAAGGCAAAGAAGAAGTTCGACTTCAATTTGGTCACTCAGTGAGTAATGAATATAGGTATAAACAATTCCTCACAATACAAACAGATGGAGGGAGAGAATTTACCTTCAGTCGTTCTGTCTATGTGCACACTCAAGCAAATAGATGTTGCTTCTCAAACCGAAGTCGACCTTTTTCTTTGCCTTCTTTGCACTATTGAATTTCAGAAGTCGAATATACAGAAATCAAACAGATGCTGCTTCTCAAATCGAAGTCGAACTTCTTCCGCTTCTGGTGGTCCTTGGGCACTTATCACCGATTGGGTTCTTTTGGGGGTTTAGGGTTCTTGAGGTTGGGGAAAATTGGATTCACGCCTTATGGGTTGTTGGATTTTAGGGTTTAGGGTTCTCGAGGTTTAGGGTTCTTGAGGATTTGCTTATTTGACAATGAGTTGGCAAGTGTGAAAATGAATTGGAATGATTAATTTAACCGGCCAACTCGTGTTTCCGTTAGCCATGTAGACTAGTCTGTTAACGATTTCAAATGGGGTGAGTGATAGAGTTGGACGGGGTGAAGTTCAGTGGCCACCGAGGCAATTAAAAAAGTTCGGTGAGTAAGTCGTGACATAATCCAAAGTTGGATTACTAATTAAACATTTAACTCCATATCCCATGGCAAAAATAATTTTTAAATAACAACAAGATCCGCACTATTCTCTAAACTCGAATTGACTTGCATATTTGATTATTTTCAGATCCGAATATGTTCTCGTCTTCTACGTTCCACCTGAAGTGCCAATGGCGTTTTTTATAGCCTGGTAATTATTCATATCTATGTTTTTCTTTGGAATTTTGGTAGAATATAACTGAGATTTGCAGTTGGAATAATAAAGAAGTAATTTTTCTGGTTAGGGCCTGAAAATTGATGGTAAGAATAAGCATATCAATGTAAGTATTTCAATGGAGCTGAAGTGAATTTTGTAAGGATGTATATGAAATAATTTATGTCTGCAAATGTTCTAACTGTGTGTTTTTTTATCAATAATAGTTGTTTGAATGTTTGAAGGTTTATAATCATAAGT
>CAIGRQ010041675.1:0-17530 GCA_903798375.1 Fraxinus sp. D2006-0159
TCTTTCTCATTCTCATTCTCATTCTTCATTTCAACCACAAATTCTCCAAATAAAATAATATTTCACACAAATCAAAAACTTTTCATCACTTTTCCACCACACATTCTCACATCAATCACTATTCCAAAATTTCTATTATCCTCAAAATGGGTTTCAAACAGGTCCTTAATCTTGATAAAGCCGTCTGTGTCGAACAATAAATCTTAAATTTTGAAGTAATCCAACAAATCAACAAGCCCACTTATCCAGAAGTCCATTGACACCATATAACCCTAGCCCATTACACACTATTTTCAGCCTAATACCAAAAACCACACCCCACCTTACCTTCAACATAAGCTGACCCATTAACCCAATCCAACCCATTACCTATTAACCCAGGCCATATCCACCATCTTCATCCTCCAAACCTTATTTTAATCTAAAACTCCTAAAACTAATTTGTCATATAATCTAAAAAGCAATGGCAGAAAGACCAAATGATAGAACCACCACAAGAACCCAAAGCTTCCACAACGAATAGAGAGACACACTACCATTTCTATGAGGAGCATGAGCAGAAGGTACAAGTACCTCAACTGGTGTGGGTGATACTGTTGGAGATGGAAACTTTGGCAGCACGGAAGGAGATGAACTGAGGTGGCTCGGGGGCATGGCTTCACTGTCGATGGGGAAAGGGACGGGTGTGAAGGCTGAGTTAGATGCTGCAAAGACCTTAATCTCGACTTTCTGTCCACCTTCACAGTGGTCGGGAAGGCGACGAATGAAATAAAAGTGTCCGGGTCTTTTTATGGTGAACGAGTCAGCGTCAGTGGCATAGGTCGCATATGGGGCGGTGGAATTGTACGCGTTGAAATTCTTATGTGTCACTCGGACAACACTGTGAAACTCTTTGTTGTACTCAAATAGAATGGTGTCTCCAACATGAAAATTCTTAAAAGTAGCCCAAGATTTGAAATCAACGTTGCTAATACTAGTCCAGCCAGCAGCATCACCAACCTTGTAAACATTAGTCCCCATAGCCATGGATAATACACAGACAACATTAATAATGAAGAAGAAAACCATTGCTGTCTTGGCCAAACCCATTGCTAAGCCATAGAAAAAGAGAGGTACGGAGACAAATTTTGGATGAAAAGATTAAAATAAAGAAAATTTGACCAGACAAGCGGCACGAGGCCTCTCGCCGGAGACATAAGTTTGCAAGTTTAACTCAAAACGAAATTAAACTAGCTCTGATACCATGTCAAATATACACAATAATATTCTATGTAAGAGGTTCTGTCATTATATAGAACCAAAAGAATAACTAAATATTGTAAAAGCAATCTATCTATATATATGGTACTTAATATTACTATTATATTAGCATTAGAATGACAATCTCCGTAATCTTATTCAATCTCATTGACAACATAGATTCTATATATGTGAAAAATACCCATCAAGTAAAATGTAAGTCCGACAGAAGAGTCGTTTTACTAACTACTATACTTTATAGTACTATGTGTTGGTTGCTCAAGGACCACATCTCCATAAGATGAATATAATAGAAATGGGGATAGTAATATGGATGCATGACTGCATTAGAGTGGATATAATAAGAAACAATATATGATTGGAGGTGATACAATTGAGGATAAATCAAAAGAATGATTATTTGGTGGTTGGGCATGTCTTTCATAGATCCCAAAGAAAGTCTTTATTCACAAGAGCAATGTGATTCATGTAGAAGACATTACAGGAGGAGAGCCTACAAAAAATAATACACCTGATTTCATTGGAAAAGTTTGTTGTTGTTCTTGTTGAAGTACATGTTTACTAGGCAATATTATTTCACTTTCTAGGACTTAAATGCCCAAGTTTTGTGTAATGAGTATTCTCTTTTATCCACGCCCATGCATTTTAACTCGCATTAGACAGCACCCTCTCTCTCTCTCTCTCTCTCTCTCACACACACACACACACACACACACAGAGGAATGCCCAAGTTTTGTGTTCAGAGAGTATTCTCTTTTATCCATGCCCCTGCATTTTAACTGGAATTAGACAGCATTTTGCACGTCGGGAATTATTAACATGTTGCAGGTCACAAACTAACAGGAACAAAAGCAGGATATCAAAGAATCAGCCGAGACCTCTAAATTTTCTGCTGTTTCCCCTGCATTGACATTCTTTCACATTCCCATTCCAGAAATTAAACAAGGACCTGTTAAGGATATTGTTGGCACGTATCAGGAATATGTAGCATGTTCATTCGTAAACTCTGGAGTCCTGAAGACGCTTGTCTCTATGGGAGATGTAAAGGCTGTGTTCATAGGTCACGATCACAAGAATGACTTCTGCGGAAATCTAGATGGCATATGGTTTTGTTATGGCGGAGGTTTTGGATATCACGGTTATGGTGTTGCCGGGTGGCCAAGGAGGGCAAGAATCATTTTGGCAGAACTGGGGAAAGGGGAGAAGTCATGGAATGGAGTAGAGAAGATCAAGACATGGAAACGACTTGATGGTGGGATGCTGAACAAGATTGATGAGCAAATCCTTTGGGAGAGACAATAACAACATTCACACGTATCATGTACTGAAATTGTAACACGGCCAATGATTTGGGTTTAGTTCTTATGTTGTATTTCCGTGATACGATACCTTAAGGTTAGCAATTTTATTGAAAGTTGCGTGAGAATCTAGTTCCACTTGTTTGATTGATTGGTAAATTGACCTTGTTGAATGTCTGTAAGCATCTCGTTGGAAAAGAAACGGAATTCTGTAATGTAATTGATTATCAATGAGGTGATATATATTGAAATCACCAAGTATTTCCTTTTTCTTTTCTTTTCTTTTCTTTTATTTGTATGAAAAGTTCGGATATGATAATTGATACACATGTTTACCTTTATTTATCTTGTTTTCTTTTCTTCTATGACATGTTACGAAGTTGTGTCATTTTCTTGTGTTTACTGTTGGAAGGGGAGAGAAGTCGGTGGGGGGATGTAGCATCAGAGTGGCAACGGACCCCACTATTTCATTGTTGCATCCTTGTTCATCCGGAATAATGTTATTATTCATTGTTCAATGCATTAAAATGCATCTCAACTCCATTGGAAATAATTTAAGAGATTCACATAACTAATGATGAATAATATTACTCATTCATTGGACAGTGATCTTTTCTTTTATTTGTATGAAAAGTTAGGATATGATACACATGTTNTGCATTAAAATGCATCTCAACTCCATTGGAAATAATTTAAGAGATTCACATAACTAATGATGAATAATATTACTCATTCATTGGACAGTGATCTTTTCTTTTATTTGTATGAAAAGTTAGGATATGATACACATGTTTACCTTTGTTTATCTTGTTTTCTTTTCTTCTATGACATGTTATGAAGTTGTGTTATTTCTTGTGCTTATTGTTGGAAGGGGAGAGAAGTCGGTGGGGGTATAAAGCACCAGAGTGGCAATGGATCTCACTATTGGGAAAATCATCATTCTTCCACACAAGGGGGGTTGGAGAAGAAACCAATGAACAAGTTATCAAGAACATCAACAAAATTGCTTCCACTTGAACAAGGTTGGAGAAAATCTAGAAACAAATTGATTCTCCACAAAAAGATTTGAGAAAAAAACCACGAACCAAAACTAGGAAATAAATTATCAACAACTGCATAGAAGAATCTAAAGACTGAAATACGAAAATCGTCGTCCTCAAACGATATTTGCCCCTTCTCGGATGAATTTAGTTCTTAAAGGGTTTCTCGACAAATAATTTGTAGGATTGATCAAACCTTATAAGAAAAACACTTAAACACTTGTGTTTTCTATCAAAACTTTAAGAACACAAAGATGTATTTGAATATGGATGAAAGAATATTGATTCTTTGTATTGAAATGATGATTTTATCTCAATATTGGATTTAATAATGTTTTTCAATATGTTTGTATTGATCTCATGTTATCTATTTATAGATAATCATCAATACCCACGAAATGACGCCAAAAATCATGAAAAGTTTGCAACTTTTCACAAATAACCACCAAAAATTCAATTGTTTTATGCGAAGTTCGAGATACAGTGAATTGATACCAATTGATCCAAAAATCACGTATTTTTGGATAGTTGTCGATGAAGGGGATATGTCAGGGATTTAATGACTCCACAAATCATTCAGAGCCAATTTAGCATCATATATCTTCCATTTGGGTAGCAAAACTTTCAGTTGGAGACTAATGTCATCCATTTATTTCAAAATGGACATTAGCAAAAGTTCTATTTTTATTCGATTTATAGGTCTTTGATTTTCCGTTTCTTCTTTCTTTCTTCCTTTCATTTTCTTTAATTAATTTCTTTTTTCATAAAGGTCGATTTAAGGGGCTAATTGAATTTAAAATATATCTCAATGAACATTGAACTATGTTTAGTGTTATTACTTGATAATAGAATTTATAAATGTATCTCAATGGTGATTGAACTTCGCTAAGTACAACTACTTAATAACTAAACTTAAAAATATATTTCAATGATCACTGAATTATGCATTGTGTTACCCATTCATCACTCAAGTCGACACTGTTTGTTGAATCTTAACCGATAATAATGAATATATAATACAATGCATAGTTCAGTGATTATTAGGATTCATTTTCAATTTCAGTTATAAAGTAGTAACACTCGATGAAGTTCATTGACGACTAAAATACATTTTTAACACACTACATATTAACGTTTGGCCAAGTTCAGTGTAATTAACCCGACCTTTTTAGAGAAGGATTGCTTTTCTGAATATTAACCAAACATGCTCTTTGAGATTTTCAACTTTTGAATGAGAGTTTTGTCGCATTTTTTATGCATTTGAAATGGCGGCAACTAGTGACGAGGCATTGGAGGAACTTCTTTGCTCCTTGGGTCAAATCCATAATGTAATCACCTCACCTGAGCATAAATGCATACTTATTTGATTGTAATTCATCCATAGTTTTCATTTACAACATGAATTAATCAGGAATTTAAAGACGGAATAACGGAAATCCAATCCCTGAAATCCACCTGCAATGCCGAAATCAAGAAGCGGGAAGCCCTAGAATCCACTGTCCACTTTCTTCAATCAGGTTACACTTTGTATTTTAATTCTCTCGTTTGGTGATTATTACAAAATTACTGTTATTTCAGAAGAAAATGATAGTTTTTTCAGAATCTTTTTTTTTTTTTTCAATTTAAATTTGTGGCAGAGAATGAGCGTCTGACAAAGCTATACACGGAATCGCTTCACAAATTTGCTGATCAGGTGACCTTTTCTTTTAATTTTATATTTTTATCTCTATTTAATATATGAAAGTGATAAAATTATGATTTTACGTTTTGAAATTGGTTGATTTATATATTGAAACGAGATAGCAGATTGAACTTCGGACCAATTATGGAAGCTTGAAAGAGGATTTCAAGAGAGTGACAGATGAACTTTCCCAAAAGGAAATTGTGAGTTTTTTTCGCTCTATTTTCGATTGAAAATTATGTTACCACTACCATTATCCTTTCATTATCCGTGCAATCTTTTCGAGTATGTAAAAATGGGACGGACCTCGGGAGTGTCGTCCCCTAGAGTCTTTGCACTGTAATTTATACACCTATTAGTATAACCAGTGGCGGATCCAGTAATCCAAGCGAACACGTCGGCCATCGAGCAGTTCCAGCAGGGGCAGCTGCAGGGGTTCGCAAGGTGCTGGCTCTGCCTCTGCCTCTGAGTATAACTAGTTACATGTATGGTGTAACATAAATGGTAGATTATTCCTTTGGCAATCGGAATGTGAAAAAGAGAACATTTCTGGATGATCTTTTTATATGTGTATCTTGCTGGTAATATATGTTTCAAGCTTTAGTAGTACTGGTAAGTGCCGTATTAAGCATTCTTGCATTGTACAATCTGCATTGGACTTTGACAGTTTAGATGTGTAATCAGGAATATAAGAATGCAGTTGAATGGCTTAAACAAGATTACATGAAAAAGATTGCGGACTTGGAATCTCAGATCAGGTGAATTGCCATTCAGTACACAAAAATAAGATAATTGTTGGAGGACAATGAATTTTGTACTGAGATTCGATGTTGGCATAAAATCAGAGGATTCCAAATGCAAAAGGTGACAAATGAAGGAGCTACGAATCAGCTCCACCAAGATTTAGCTGTACACAAGAACCATATAGATGTGCTGACAAGAAGATTGGAGCAAGTTTGTTCCGAAGTAGAATCCAGATGTGAGGTCCTAAGCAAGCTTGATAAGTTCAAATTGTCAATTTCTTCTGTTTTAAGCTCTTTAGTGTTCTGCTAATTGTTCTACGACAGACCACTACGAGATTCAGGGTTTGAAGGATTTGTTGCTGATTGAGCAAGAAGAGAAAAATGAATTGAACAAGAAGCTTCAGGATTTGGACAAAGAATGTGAGTGCTAAATGCTAATGCCCATTATTTTTACAAGAACTGGTGATCTTTATATTTCATCCTAGTTACTGGAAGATTTCTTAGTTTCTAGTTTAAACCATTCTATCAAAATAAAAGTTAGAAACTTAGTTCTTTCTGTAAATCTACTCCTGATTATAGAGGATACGTCTGATATCTCCTCTGGGCACTGCAGTGTTTATGAGCAGAACAAAGCTGGCTGAACAGCAACGAGACTCAACTTCAAATCAACACGTGGAGACACTGAAGCAGAAGATAATGAAACTCCGGAAGGAGAACGAGGTACTTAAAAGGAAGCTAGCAGATTGTAAAGAGAGCTAATCTGTTTCCAATTATCAGGTTAGCTCGAGAATCCAATAATGTTGTCTGTAAATTTGATTCTCTTGCCACACGTTCAAAGATCATTAATGCAGGTGCACAATTTGGTCAGATTATTTTGAAGATTCCATTCATATTCTTTAGTATGCGATAAAAATGTTTTGTATTGAACGGATGGAGAATTCCCTATTGGTGATTCATCCCATCTTTTGAATGAGATACTTGCAGAACTAAATACGTATTCGTTCTCCCTTCTCTACCACCAAGTGTTAATAATATATATTCCAATTATTCTCCTTTTAGCCTACTTTATACTATAATTGATCCCAGACACCATTTCTTGCCCGCTACAAATGCTGATCAAGTTGGAATATGTGACCTGAATCAAGTGTACCTTGCGATACGCACCAAATGATCCTACTAACTGAATTTTCAGTCCGATGCTTTTAAATATTAGCATTCTTACTACATGCAATTATATATCCATACTCCCCAAGCAAATGATCTTCATTGTTGCTCTTAATGAAAATTGTCATCTTCACGTCAAAATCATATTCTTTTAAATCGAGAAGGGGTTAAAATTGCAAGCCCGAGAGGGAGTGTGGTACCAACAGACCGGTCTCTTTTACATTTTCCATTTCATCCATACAGCTTTTAATCCGTACTGTTCGGGTTTAAGACATTTTTAGGACATTGGGGGTTAAACCAGGAAGATTTTCAACCGATTTCTCAATCCCACCAGAGCTAGTAAATAAATACAGAACTCGAGAAAACTGAACAAGTTCTTCGACTATCATGGAAGCAGCAGCTTGGTCACAATCTGCTCGTCCGCCAAACAAATAGAGGATGTAGCAACCAATTCAAGTTAACGTTCTTAGAAATTAAGACTAACATAATGCAGCTACTTTACATCTACATGATTAAATGGAACTTTGAATGATCAATTCAATGGATAAAATTTCAGAAGGGGTGCCACCATTTCAGTTGCACATGCCCATAATTGTCTTCAAAGCAAGCGCCATGCCTACACCATCACAATTCACACACATTATAGCTAAAAATCAAGTGCACTGTGCATGTCTAGTTGTCCATATGTTTCGAGATCGTACAAAAGATAAAACTAGATAGAATAAACTCTGTTTCAATTTCAAACATGGTCGTAGCTCAAAACTGTCTCAATCAGACATCACATACCGATCGAATCCTATCAAATACATTTTGTACCTTCAGATGCTGGCCACCTTTAGCTTCAAAGGAATAAACCACATTTATAAATCAAAAAAAGTAAACACATTTGTGATTAATGAGCATCATTCTTTAGAACTAATATTTGGACCCAAGCACCAGTTCGAGTCCCCTCAGAGCCACTGAGGTGAGAAACGGCTGTAAACTTCAGGGTCCCGTGGAATTAGTCGAGGTGCGCGCAAGCTGGTCTGGACATCCACGGTTATCAAAAAAAAAATATTTGGACCCAAGCAAGGAGGACAAAAGCATGAAACTTGACTCGCATTAGCTCAATATGCAGAGCAAGATTTTACTAAGCTTACAAATGAGCTCAAAAGCAACACGTAAACTGCCAGAAGGTACGGGAAGAGGTACAAATAACATGGCAACTGCTAAGTGGATTGTGAAAGGGAAGAGGGGGACAGAAAATTTACACATGAAAGTGCTAAGGGGATGTATACAAAGAATGGCACTGATTGAATGCTTTGCTCTACTTCTATATACCTAGAATTTCCTATTGGATGTATACAAATAGGTGGCTAGAAGAAATTTCCACCCCTTGTGTACAAATTATTTTATGGGAAAAAAATATAAAATAAGATGGAAGCTCGCTGGTAAAAATTTGCCAAGAATCAGGTGATGATCCTCGTGAAGACTTATCCTCCATAGATTTGCCAAGAATCAGGTGATGATTCTCATGAAGACTTATCCTCCATAGACTGAGTAGGATTTGAAGAATCTAAATCTTTTTCAAGTTCAAGCAAAGGTTTTAGTCTCCTCTCCACTTCATGGCTCTGTAATCTGATCTCTTCGAGAGTCATCGTCAAAGCAGCCTTGCAAGATTCCTCATCCCGAAATGCCAGAGTCCACCTTCCATCAACCAAAGCTCTTGATTTAACTTTCCCATGTGCAGAATGCATAGCAGCATCAGTGAAGGAGAACAAGGATGGACGAATTCGGAGGTGCAACCATCTCGGATGCTTATCATCTATTCTGGGCTGAAGTAAAACATTGTTTATGAAATTTTAGAGAATGTATTTTACTATGGACACAATTCTTTGACTTCAGAATTTAACCATCTGAACTTCTTGTGTTTTCTTACACATGATTAATTTCAACAACAGTTACTTCAATAACGTAAAGACTAATTCTAAGGAGATATCATAGGCACAGCAGGAAAGCAGTACTCACATTACACCCTGCCAATGGGGCTGCAACCCAGATGACTCCATGATGTGGTTTTGTAACTAACTCCTCTGCAAGGGCAACCCACCCAGAGCTTCCCATAGAGAATGACAGAAAGTAAAAATGACGTTCTTTTCCCCTCTCAAATGCAATTCGACAAGGCACTGCATCCACTACATAACACAACCAAAGAGCAAATTAATATTCAAAATCTATATTGCTACATGTTTGTGCAGATAAGAATATGATGCCTACTTTTTACAAGACACAAAAGAGATACTAGAACTTAAAGTCCATCAAACCTCAACCATTAAATATGAATATCAAAACCGAAATTACCAAGATTTATTTCAATGCCCGGTTTTGGTCCTGATGGATTTACTCCAGCATTCTTTGCTCGGGATTCTTCTGGAATGTCAACTTGAGAGAGAAGAGGCGGTTGAACTAACAAAATTCTGCCCAGCGAGAACATGTGGACATGATGGAGAAGTACAAAAACCTATAGGAAAGTGAACAATTATTAGCAGAGGAGCAGATGGTAATGAAAAAAAAAAAAAACGTAACATGTGCACATCTATAAAATATTTGAGTTTATGATTGACGAAGCTGTTTTTTAGAAGTTTGATTGTTAAATTAAGCACGTCAACTTGTACACTAAATGTCCCGTGCTTCCTATAATTTAGAAAGACATCATGATGAAAGTATGATTCACCTTCACTGTCTCACACATTCTTTCACCAGCAATAAAGGATGATTCACCAGAAACCAGCTCTGTCAAGACAACAGAGGTAAGATATGTTCTTAGAACAAAACAACAGAACATGTGGATATCAGAATTCCTACTAATGTCCTCCAACCCATCTAAAGTCTAAAAAACCAGTACAGACTATATAAGTGTAGCGAGAGAGGAAGGGAGAAATGGGGGCAGCGAAAATCATACCTTCTGAGGTGGAGTTGTACGGTGGCAAGAGCATACATATTGGATCTTTTCGAAGAGAAGATGCCTCAATTACTACACGTAATACTTCTTTATTAAATTTGTGCTATCAAACCTCACAACAAAAGTCTTTCTTGAATTAAAACAAATAAAATAACATACCTCTTTTGCACTTTCTCCACTCATCACAAAGAACAGTTACTAACATATCTGGCCAGGTTCCCCTTGTATCCTCTAAAAGACGACGAGTACAATTATGCAATGAATCCTAAGCAAACAAAAGGACTACCAAGTTATTCCATAAAGATAAATCAGCTTGCCATAGAACTAGATTATAAAAAAGTGTAAGAGTTGAGAAAGAAATTCCAAGGGGAAAAAAAGCTAAAGAATAGAAGAGACTAATTTGCATAAACCCTTTAAAATGGCCAGAGAATTTTCTTTAGTCAGATTCCAATACAACCCTATACATGGAGAATCATACAAACAGAATTAACAATATCTTCATGAACAAGTATGGTAATTCACCTAGTCCCATTGTCAAAAAAAAAGCTTAATTATGCTCCAGCAATGCTAACACTAATATTAACTTACTCTGAGTAATCTAGCATGATGGCTATTAAACTCCGCCTTGCTATGAGGTAGCAACTGGCGCAAAAGCCAACCACCGTCCCATAATGTTTCCGCGGAGATGTTTGACCTGCAGAGAAGACTGACCAACGCATCGAGTACCTAAAAATTTGATATACATTTCAAGAATGGTACTTGTAAAACAAAAGACCAAGGAACAAGGAGTTTCCTTTGAGTTCCCTAAACCAAAGGCACGAAAAGCAGGGCAGTTTTCATCATCATATAAATATGAAGTTTTGGGGGGAAAATACATTTCCCTTTTATATCATAAATCCTGCTGCTAGGATTTTTACTACAATACTATTTAATAAGATATAGAAACGAGAAAACTATAGATACCAACTCCATAGATCTAGCAGCTCTAAGAGCAGGCTGATACCAAATCCATAAAATCAGTCTATTGAATTTGCTGTTAGATAATCCTCTATCAGATTGTTGTTCGTCCTTGGCTCCAGTCCTTAATCAATTGACAGTAGTATGTAACAAATTAAAGTAGGAATTGAGAGCAACAATTGATTTTTAAGACAATCAACAAATCCTCTTTATTATCCAATTTTTACAATATGAACTTTAAAATAATGCTAGAGCTGCATACAAAGCACTTAATCATGTTCCTAACCCAAATATTGACAACTGGTCCGACCTTACAAACTTATCTTACAAAAAATATTAGTTTTGAATACTGGAGAAACAAAGGTAAACATGTATCGAGGATAAAAGAATTAGCTTCTAGAAATTAACTAATTTTTTGAACTGATCTTTCCATTTCCATATTAATCATTCAATCATCCAAGCAGTGTTCTCCAAGTATCCATTGGAATATATTATCTCAGCATTCTGGCACATGTTTTCGTGTAAATCCTGGTGTAATTAGTCTTATTTATACACCCAGCAATTTCTTAAACAGAAAATACTTGATAGTCAATTTCAATGGGTGAAAATACTTTTAAAAAATGAAAAAAAGTACAATTTTAATATATGATAGGCAGCTACTTGTTCATAAAAACTAGCGGACATGGGATACTTTTTCTCTTCAAATTTACTGATAAAGTACTTGAAAGTTTTTTATACACCATGATAAATACTAAGATAAGTTGAATGTCTCGCCCGATTGATAGCATAAGAAACCATGAATTTATAAATGAAAAGAGCAGTAACTTCATATTTTCTAGTTGTTGTACTCTTTCATTTTATGGTATTATCACTATTCATCCGAACGTTCGCTGCATCTTTGAACTATTTTCATAGGCTAGTAGATTCCTGGAGATTGTGGGTATTACCAGGTAGCCACATTTAAGGCATGGTGGCATAACTAGTTAGTATACTCGATTCAGGAAACACCTGTAGAATATTCATGAACTCAATATTTTAGCTCTTGATGACTGGGCTATTTACCGTCTTTTGTTAAAAAAGACCCAATAATTAATATTCGCTTCTATTAGAATAACAACAAAATCAAATTCCTTCTCTCATGGCTCTCTTTTGCAAATTATTTTTGGCTTTAAAGTACTAACAGAAAACAAAACTGTTTCTTGACATAATACTTCAAAATTGTTTTCAAAATCTGCAGCAATCTTTATTAATTGCTATTCTTCAGGCTTCATTTCTACATAATAATTTAACAAAAGAGTTAAGTTGGCTAAGAATAATACTCTCTAGAACAGGGTTTTATTATAACTAACCCGGCAAAGAAAAATTGAGTCAATTAGGACCTGATTATTGGTCAGCCGTTGGTACATACAGGAGTAACACAAAACAGAAAAGGATATTTCCAGAAAAATGAAACTCGAACTTTAAAACCACTTTTGTAATTATAAAGAACTTGTAAAAACCACTTCCACACTTTTAAAACAAATTTTATAGAAATGATTAGTCAATTTCGAATTGTGCCATTGTCGAGATTGTTTTAAAACCAAATTAACTTAACAAATATGTATCTACTTTAGCAAAAGTCATAGATAAGCTTTAAAAAAAATAGTGTACATACAAATATCATCAAGCAAAAAACAGGAGGCTTCCCTCCTTCCCTCCCTGTCAGTCTGTCAGCGAAGAATCGGTCTCCATTCACCCTCGTGAAAATTAAAGAATTATGGCTCTGCATTTAATCAGTTATTTTCTGTTTTAACTGACATCCAGTCAGTTTTTGTTCATTTTGATTGGCTCTTTATTAAACAAAATGAAGTCATTCCAGCTGTGGGTGGATGGCAGAGGAAAGCCTCGCAGGAACTTGAATTATTTGTAGAACAAAGCAGGTTTGTTCTTCCTCTTTTATATTTTACTTCCCATTCACAAAACTACCATCCTAAATGAGGTGGCAGGGCTATATATGTCCCAATATAATGGGCAATGTCCTAGTTATTATTTCCTTAGCACATCAGAAAAACCAACAATTGTATCATAACTATCTTGGAGGTAGATACATACTTGAAATCTATGCACACGGGGGCTTGCTCCAGCCATTGGGCTTGAACAAGAAACTCCATACTGTACCTGTTGATCAAGATCGATTCAATATAGATGCTACTTTCCATTGTGACTTGTTCAAACTTGGAGAAAACCGACTTTGAGTAACATTTAATGCAGACACAAATTATTGTACAACTTATAAATCTCCTCAATTTGATATTCAAGACATTTAATGTCATAATATAAACAAACTCACTCAGCTCTGCTTGTGTCAACAAAAACAGAAAACAGTTTACAATCACCAAGCTAAGATGAAAGCCAGAGAGTTATCCCACTTCAGTGGTTGTGAACGAATTCTATGATTCTTGGCTCAGAAATCTATGATTTTCCCGATGCAGGACTAAAACAAAATTCCTAAAAGAGGCAGGAAAATTGTTTTGTAACAATCCCTTGACGCTGTGATAAGGATGAAGACCTCGTGTAACTACCCTTTAGAACATGTAAACATCAAGATCAGCCAAAAGATTTACAACGAATGAGATGAAAAGTTTCCATAGGTAACTCTTTCCAAGTAAATTAACTATGAATAAGGAGATTATAAAATTTAGAAGTGATTTTAAGAATTGTATCTTAGTTATCAACTAGATGGGATGTTTCAACATGCAATAAGAACAATTAAGTTCAGAAAGAGAAATAAATGACCGGGTAAAGGAGCAAATGCAACCACATTCATACCTTCAACTTCTGTAGGTAGATATCAAGTTCACTGCTGATGCCATCTTTCACCACAGTACTTTCAGAAGAAAAAAGTTGCTCTTCACCGGATTCTTCCCCAATCAAGGCTTGCTGTAATCACACAACAAAAAGGCGCATATTACTTCGGCTAGCATACACATAACTAAGCAATACAAACTGTTCTCTCACACACAAAGAAATTTCCGGTACAGGGTTAGGAATAAGTCAACAGAGGAGGATGGCTGACAATAATGTACCATGATGACTAGAATGGACATGAAGCACTGCACTACATAATAGATTTAGAAGTCATCTAATAAGATAGCCCGAGTGGCAGAGCACACTAGCACAGATTCATTTATTTGGCTACAGATGAAACTCTGATTGTGAAGAAACATTTATCTTGCAATCACAGTTACCATGGCAGAAAATATGAGTTTGATATACTTTAACTGCCTTCTAATCAGGGATTATCATCTCATATAAACAAGTAAGAATTCCATTCATGCCCATGCACAATAAGATAATGGAAAATAAGCTGAAGATAATTCTTAATTTTACCCAAATAGAACAATTCTACACTAATTGCTTTATCAGAAAATTACCATCAGAATGCTATGAAAAAATATCACTATCACATACCAGCAGGAGCTTTTTATGTTGTTTGCGTTGTGGAAGGATGCCAAGAGCATCTAACATTGATTCATCCAGTTCTGCAGGTGCACACATTGATAAGTGCATTGTATGTAAGCATCAGATAAGCAGATAAAATAAGGTCAATGTTCAACCTTTAGTCTGCAACAAAATAGCCAGTAGACTTAAAGAACCTGATACTTGAACATCATCCCCGCAGGTAACAAAAGAAAGCAAGGCTTCCCTACATAATTCAGCATCGAAGAATATAATTGATTCATAAACAGCTATTAATCTTCTCCATGATTAGTACAAAGAAATTCATTCCATTTTTTAGGTGTAAGAAAAGATGGAACATTGCATTGCAAAACGGACTTTATTTTCAAAATATATATGATTAACATCATTTTGTAGTTCCAGAAGAGGTATATCTGTTTGTAAGTCAAAGTCTCATCTCAGACAGTAAAGTTCAGTGGCAACTTGAAAGCTTTAAACTTATCAAATTCAAGAGGTTCCATGTTTTCCCTTATTAATCCAAAAATGACATAGAAACATCCTGCTTTCCTTCCCCCCCACCCCCCACCCCCCAACCCCCGCCCAAAAAAAAAAAAGGGAAAGAAAATCATGACATCAACAATCAAGTACATATTTTTCAACTCAAATTGTCATTGTAACTAGGGCATCCAATGTAGCATCATCATCCTATATCATCCAGTGCAATTATTCAGGTGAAGTATTCCTAGTGCAATTGAATTATTTCTAGAACCGATGTTGAAATTATGTGTTACCAATGTTAATTAATGGCTTCTGACTTTAACAGACTTCTGAAACTCGGCACTAACAAAAGTATACATTATTACATTAAGGTCCAATTGATTTTCTTCTTCTTCTTTTTTTTTTTTAAAAAAAAACATGCACAAGACAAAAGCACACACGAAAATGAAAAAACACTAAAAATGAGAAACAACGGTATCTCTCTCATTTTCATCTTATTCTCCCCAGGGAGCATGGTTATAGGAGGTTATTACAGTGGAAATTGAATGAGTTTTAAGGACAAGCACTATATTTAAGATAGAAGAAGCTACTGTACAAGAAATTTCCAAAATATGAGAAGGAAATACCATTCATATCTATGACATTAGATGTGATAAATTTAGTTGATTACCTTGGTGTAAAATGTTGTGGCAAGTTATTGTCTGCTGTTGGACTTAGTGAAGAAGTAGAAATAGGATACGGAATGGTAATTTGGAGACTTTTATTATAAGAATCTGGGCCGATATTACTCTCCTCTGAATTTTGGCTAGCATCTGGAGAACCATGGTCAGACATATGACCATTGAGTTTGAGTTCGGATCTCAAAGCAAACGTCTCTATATTACAGAGAAGAGCAGAAGCAACAGTATTTGCCAGATCTTTGATTTTGACAATGCGCAAAATGCAACAAAGTAAATATAAAGAAGTGGCAGCACCAAGTCCTGTTTCCTGAATCTAAATTCAGAAAGTTACAAAAATGGCTTTAGGGTAAACTTAGCAGTGCATTAAAAAATCATCAAAAAGCTCAGCCAATGTTCAAAACTCTGAGAAAAACTGCAGAAGAAATAGGTTAGATGAGTAAGTATTTATACATTAACATCACCCTTCCTCAAAGAAGGAAGAATCAATGGAAATATCAGAAGTGTCAACGTGCCATCCATTATTAACCTCCCAACTTCAGGAATCCCGGCAGAAATAACATCACTAATATAGTAGAGATTATCTTCAATCTCATCTATAGCAGAAAGCAGGGAAGATGTTGATTCAGTACCAAGATTCCTGTGTAAAAAACAAGTATTCGTGTAATCTATAATTAATGAATATGATTACTGCAAGGAAAACAAAATTTCAAATCTTACTTTGAAGCATTTGAAACCAATACACTGAAACTGATGCACTGTTCCCGGAAAAATTTGATCAAGTTTAAGAAATAATCTGCATGCTGGTTACTGGCTACAAATTTATTAACAGCTTGATCCCCAACTGCAAACCAGTTTAAGGTTACAGTTTGATAGATGATGTAGATAAAAGTTACTTGATTCATCACCACGACAAGAAAGAAGTAAAAAATCCAAAAAAGCAGAACTGACCATGATAAACATTCAGCGTTAAAGCACGAACAGCCGTTCGAATCATGCCTTCTTCGTGGAAGGCAAACCGTATTGCCTCAACATAAAGTGGGAAAGAAACTACTTCGTCCTAAATGAAAAGTAACAAAAGAAATGAGGAAAGAGAAAGAGAAAGAGAGAATATAAAGACTTCCATTAAAAAAGGTAAATTGACTAAATCCATATACATGTTATTTTCGCTTTCTTAACCAAGAAAAATAGTTATGATAAATATGGGTTGAGCTCCCATGCCCAACTACAATAAATGCATAAAATAGATACAGCTACAAAGCCAGGTTGGAACAGGTTAGCTGGGCATCAAGAGGGCTTTTTCTTCAAAATAATTATTTTCCAATGTCCAGCATCTCGTAGTTATGAAGTTTACTCTTTCAGTAGTCTACATCCTAGATTATATATCATGCCTCCTAGAAATGTTCTTGGCAGTTTTGTTTACACATCTCAAGTCGTATGTGGTCCAAAAACCTTCCATGTCTCCAAATCAACCATAGCATTTCCTTCCTATTTCCCAGTTGGGTATTCTCAGCCAATTAGCCTAATCTTTGGCCAATATTTTTTCTCCATTTCATTCTTATAATCCAAAGAGAGAGAACAACATTCCCCATGACAGTCTAGAACACCAACTCACCAAGCTGTGTACTGGTTTCTGAAACGAACCCAAGGTATTTCTCACTATTATTCATAGAATACTTGTTTGTTTATATACAAATAACTAATACTATATTAGGAAATAAATTAGAGCTAAATCTATTTACTTTACTGTTGTAGGAAAATAGTGTCTAACACTCCTCTTCAAGCTGGAGCATAGAAGTTTATTATGTCCAGCTTGTTACAAAGATAATTCAC
>CAIGRQ010041729.1:0-19999 GCA_903798375.1 Fraxinus sp. D2006-0159
CAACTATTAAAATTTCTAACATTTATAAGATTAACTAATTTAGTTATTGTCAAAATTAATAAGATAATTATGTTTAATTGATTACAATATAGTACTACACCTTTTTCAATTTCCCAAAATAACCGTCTCTTAAATCTTAGAGCCTGTTTGGTAGAGATTAAAATCGGATTAAAATTGAAAAATCAGTCGTTATTGTTGACTTTTATTAGACGAGTGGAACTCAATAACGATCATATTTTTAATTTTAATCGACTTTTTATCCCTCCCAAACAGGCTTTTAATAATTCATCTGCCATTTGTTCTCTCTTATACATAAAAGACTAAAACAACAAAATTTTCTTTCTATCACAATAATTCGGATATAACTAGTTTAAAATTATTTCTTCTTGAACTCAATTTATGTTATTTTATACGAGCTACAAAATGAGTATAATGTTGATATGTTTTATCAACTTATCTTATATTTAACTATTCGATCCAAATAAAATTTATGATAATTTTTACAAAATTACACATAAGAAAATAAACCATTTTTCAAATAAGTGGGTTGAACTTGTTACTTTAACTTTTGGAATTTAGTGTGACAACAAGACTAGACATTGACTATTTCATTTACTAAATAGACATTGACTATTTCATTTACTAAATAACCAACGTTAAATTTAGGCTCATATGAAAATAGTAATTAAAATTCGAGGTGTTATACAAGCCTTCCTTGTACGCTAATCCCCAGACATAGCCTTAGTCAAATAGGGGGTTAATTTCTTCGTCGCTAACATTTTCTATCCGAGTGAGTTGTTGACCCTGTTTGGATTCGCTTTCCCTTCTAACTATGCTTTCCAGGGTGCTTTTCATGCCCAGGAGTAAGGAGGATTTTTATGAACCAAGCGAAAATTGTTCTTGATCATAGGCACCAAACTTTTGGGAAGAGGGCCTGGGGGGATCATCTAAAGTACCCGATAGGGTGTGAAAATCCTAGTTATTGTAAAAGCCCCCACTCAAGGGAAAGGAAAGATAGATTAGTACCACCCATCTCTTCCCATTCTAAAAAACTCTTGGCTTGCCAAACATTCTTGAAGAGATGAATTGATATATTTATTGAGAAATAGAAAGGGTTAATAATTAGAATCAAAGACTTGTTTTGATGCTTTTCGGGAGTCGAACAATGGTTGCCCCCAGCCTTTCTTTCTCTCGGTCTGGTAGCAAGTCGCAGTTCAGTTCCGTACATGAAGGTCAATCGATTGTTTTCCAGGAATGTCATCTAATGGATCATGACATTTACCACCACTCTTTCTTTCTCTATTTCCATAAAAGGGGAGCTAAAGAAGCCATGACGACCCTATGGACGTATTACATATCTTACTCGAAGACCATGGTAATACGAGTACAAAGGCAATGAAATTGTGTTGCGGAATACAAACTTGGTTCTTTGAAGGACAAATTCCCTTGTCCATAGTATGCGGGCAATTCATCTTCATGCATTTTAGATCGCCTTCACATGACGATCTTTCTTCAAGAGGAATGCCTCACCCGATTAATGATGAAATTGCTTGAGAGGTTTAGTGATCGTTCTCAAAAGCAAGAAGACAAAATCCAATAATCGACATCCGAAATGCGTGGGAATATACATACATACATACTTTTTGACCATGTTATGAAAAACCTTGAAGCTTTTTCCATATTTGGTTTGTCTTTTTACAAATAAACCCGACGCACCTGAGTAAGTCATCTATAAAAGTTAAAAACCATTTTTTAGAAAAATTTGAAAGCATTGCAGGTCATGAGTTTCAGTATGAATTAGTGAAAAAAGGGTTTATAAGAACACGCAAGAGAACAAGAATGGCAATGTTTTGCTATTTAACAAAAATCACATTAAAGAAGTATCCATTTTTCCCCCTAAAGCTAGAAACAAATACTTTATTATGAAAACCAGGATGGTCTACTATAATGACATAACATTATTCCATGAGCGGCTAAAAAGAACAAATTTTACTTCTTGTTGAGTTTGTCCACTCGAGAGATCACAGTCAAGGTACTACCGTTCATTAGCATTACTAATCAGTAATCGCCCTTGCCTAATACAACTCACTAATTGTTCATCAACATTGCTATTTGAGCTTCATTCTTTGAAAATTAATTTTTCTCCAAACTTTTTTTCAACACACATTCTGTCAATAATGCAAATAAACTCAAATCTTTTTCTTATATTTTAATCACATATTCTTAAAAAATTAAAAATAAAAAAAAATCACTTTTTACAAATCTATTCTTAAAAAAAGAGCTCAAACAAGGGCTAACTGATTAATGATAAATTGAATGACATATTAGGTACATGAAGAATAAAAAGTTTTTCTTTTTGAACCTTTGCCTGCCACTATAGGAAGTTGAAGGTGGTTGCAGTGCGGTTCAACTCAGTTTGCACATGTTCAATTCAGTTAGGTTGTTAGTTAGTTGTGGTAGTTAGTCACACGTGTCATCTTTGTATTGGTTGAATAATTAGTTAATTAGTTAGGTGATATCTATTTATAAACGGCTGTAATACACACTATGGTGTGGAAATTCATTCAATAAAATTTTATTCCTCTCCATTTCAATATGGTATCAGAGCAAATTGCTTCCCTTCTATTATAAAATTTGTTTTTGGTTTTTGAATCACCATGATCGAAGCTTAAATCAGACTAAATCATTCAATTCCTCATCCACTAGCAATTTCTCCATTGATGATGGAACAAGTCCTTATTTTCTATATCATTCAAACAACCCAGGGTTTGTTCTTGTCTCACAGTCATTGATAGGAGACAAGTATACATCATGGAGTCGTACTATGACAATTACTATATTAGTGAAGAATAAACTAGGATTTATTGATGGAACCATAGCAAGACCTAAGGGCAACGATGTTGTTGAATGTTTGGATCCGAAATAACAACATTGTGATTTCATGGATCCTCAATTCAGTGTCTAAAGAGATCTCAGCTAGTGTTATTTATGCTGAATCTACATAAGAGATCTAGGATGTTCACGAGGAGAGATATCAACAATGTAATGGGCTTCGCATATTTCAGTTAAGACAAGAATTGATGAACCACACCTATGGCCAATCCTGTGTAAGTGTGTACTTCGCAAAGCTGAAGACTATTTGGGAGGATCTCAGTACTTACAGGCCGACATGCTCCTGTAGAAAATGTAGCTATGGATGAACAAAGAAGTTGATTGATTATTACCATATGGAATACGTTATGTCTTTTCTGATGGGACTAAATGACTCATTTGCTCAAGTAAAAGGCCAAATGCTGATTATGGATCATATTTCTTCTATAAATAAAGTTTTTGCACTTATCTCTCATGAGGAACATCAAAGAAATGTCAGTACAAACACCAATGCATCTGGCACTACTGATTCAATGGCCTTCTATGTTAAGAATGATGCCAAGAAGTCTAATGCAGGTCAGTCATACAATAAACATCAAAGGAATGAGAGACCTATTTGTACTTTTTACGGTTGTACAAGTCATGCAATTGATAAATGCTATAAATTACATGAATATCCGCCTAGATATAGGCCAAACAAAGATCTGGTCCTAATCAATCATCCTCTAGTAGCCAAGTGAATCATGCCATTGCAAATCAAGTATCTGAATCAGTTCCAGAGCACAGGCAAATAAATATGTTGAGCACTCATCTCACATCTTCAAAGACTGATACTGAAGTAGGTACCAATTCTGGCCATATATCAAGTACATGCTTCTCTATCTCATTTACCCCAATGCTCAATTCCCATCATACTAGGTAGTAGATTTAGGGGCCACAAGTCATATACGTTTCACTCAATTAGCTTTCCACACAATGAAACAATTAAGAATGCATGCATTACATTGCCCAATCATGAAAGAATTCATGTACACTTCAATGGTACTTAAAATACCCCGGCTTAGGTGATTGAAGTTGTGTTTTTTGTTCATCATTTCAAATATGCTGTTTGTCAGTTCAATAACCAAGAATTCATCTATAAACATCAGTTTTCTCACTGATTCTTGTATTATTCAGGACCTCAATAGCTGATGATTGGCAATGGTAAAAAGGTTGCTAGCCTATACAGATTGGATGTTGTATCACCTAATTCTATTCTAAATGATTGTAATGTTTTTAATTCTATATGTTCTGTGGTCAATAATGTAACTACTCACACATGGCATCATAGGTTTGGCCATTTGTCTTTCTAGAAGTTGGAAACGATGAAAGATCAATTAGCTCTTAATTGTAATAGATACAAGAATAAGTGTTATATTCCATACTTTATCTATCATTTGGCTAAATAAAGAAGGCTCTCATTTGTCTCAAATAACCATTTATCTTCAAATGCTTTTGATTTGATCCGTTGTGACATTTGGGGTCCATATCATGCTCCAACACATGTTGGTCACATATTCTTTCTTACACTGGTAGATAATTATACTCGTTTTACATGGATCTGTTAGCCATATTATCCATAAGTTTTTTAATATGATTGAAACTCAGTTTCACAAAGTAATCAAGAAATTTCAATCTGACAATGCCCTAGAGTTGCAGTTTACCTCCTTTGCCTCAAAAGAGGTTATCCATCAGTTCTCATGTGTTGAACGGCCTAACAAAATTCAGTAGTTGAAAGAAAACACTAGCATCTTCTCAATGCGGCTAGGGCCCTGTATATATAATCACAGATTCCTATCAAATTCTGGGAGTAATGTATACTCACAGCCACGTTTCTCATTAATAGAACACCTTCTCCAATCCTACATAATGAATCTCCATTTTCCCTCCTCAATAAATGTTAAGTGGAATATATTTCCCTTAGAGTATTTGGTTGCCTATGCTTTGCTTCTATTTTGTCATCGCATCTCCCAAAATTTCACCCAAGAGCTATAACCTTTGTGTTAATTGGTTATCTACCTGGTATCAAAGGGCACAAGCTATATGATATCATTTCCAAGTTCTTTTTCATTTTTAGAAATGTGATCTTCCACGAACAACTTTTTCACTTGGATTCTATCTCACTTGATCATGAATTGATCGACCTTTTTCTTAAATCTTGTTTTGCCTAAATCAGCAATTGACATTACCTAACCAGGTCGAAAATCTCTCCTATTCAACTCTTGATCTTACCGCTAAAGTACAAAATAACTATGTCCATTGCACTGATATTATACCTACCTGTTGAGTTTATGGACACACATATCTCCACACTAGTATGATATTGTCCACTTTGGGCTTAAGCCCTCATGGATTTGCTTTTGGGCTTTACCCCAAAAGGCCTCATACCAATGGANGTCCATTGCACTGATATTATACCTATCAACTCTCATTTAACTCAAAATCTCAACCTATACTCACCTATAGTTCCTAGAAGATCCACTAGAACAAGCAAACCCCCATCATATCTTCACGACTTTCATTGTAATCTATTATCAAACACATCTATTAACCTTGATCATAATACTCCTTATCCTTTGGGAAAATACATTTCTTACAAGGCCTTTTCTCCTTCTCACTGTAACTACATGTTAAATGTTTCTTCCAGTTTTGAACTGCAATACTACTATCAAACTGTTAAGTTTGATCATTGGAGAAAGGCCATGGCTAATAAACCGGAGGCAATAGAACTTAAAAACACATGGTCAGTGGTTAATTTACCTAAAGGAAAACATTCCATAGGCTGCAAGTGGCTATATAAAATAAAGCACAAACTTGATGGTAGTATTAACAGATACAAGGCATTAGCGGCAAAGGGTTATACCCAGCAAGAAGGACTGGATCTCATTGAAACTTTTTCTCCTGTGGCTAGGCTAGTCACAGTCAAAATCTTTCTTGCTATTGTAGCTATCAACAAATGGTAAACCACTTAATTAGATGGTCTTCGAGGAAATGTTTTATGGATCTACCCTTGGGATATGACAAACATAGTAATGCTTGTGCACAGGGGGAGAAATTGGTTTGCAAGCTACGCAAACCCATTTATGGTTTAAAGCAGGCTTCAAGACAATTGTTTTCTAAATTCTCTAATGCTCTCATTTCACATGGTTTCATTCAATCAAAATCTAATTACTCATTGTTTACAAAACGATCTGGAATTGATTTATGTAGATGACATAATCATCACCGGTGCAGATTAAAAGGTAGTTGATTCTTTGAAATTTCTATTACATAGTCTTTTCAAACTCAAGGATCTTGGTCATTTGAAATATTTCCTTGGTTTGGAGATTGCCTGCTCACATAAAGGAATATTCTTTTCTCAAAGGCACTACACACTCTAGCCACTGGAAGACATTGGCTTTCTGGCTTGCAAGCCAACTCTTTTACCCATGGATCCCATGGTTAAGCTCTGTTCATTTGATGGAGAGCTTCTTTCTGATGCTTCAACTTATAGAAGACTGATTGGTCGCCTACTATATTTAACTATATACAGGCCGGATATCACTTTTGTTGTTCACAAGTTGAGCCAATTTGTTGCTCAGCTTAGAAAACCCCATTTAAATGCTGTCCATAATCTCTTACGATACCTCAAAGCTACTCCATGTCAAAGGCTTCTATTTTTAGCATAATCTTCCCTCCAACTTCGTTCATTTGCGGATGCTAAATGGGGTGCTTTCTTGGATACAAGGAAATCAATGATAGGTTTCTGCGTCTTTCTTGGTGATTCTTTGGTTTCTTGAAAAGCTAAGAAACAAAGCACATTGTAAAGGTCATCAGCTAAAGTAGAATATCGTGCTTTGGCATCCACAACCAGTGAACTTATTTAGATTTTCTAGTTGCTTCGAAACTTTCAGGTTTCATCCAATGTCCCTATTTTTATTTTCGGTGACAATCAAGAAACCATTCACATTACAAGTAATCCCATCTTTTATGAACAAAACAAGCACATCAAAATAGATTGTCATTTCATTCAAGACAAAAAATAATGATGGATTTGTCAAACTGATGCTGGTACGAACGCAAAACCAATTGACTGACATGTTCACCAAGCCTCTTCCCGCCAATCTTCTGTTCCCTTTATTTCCTAGATGGCCATCATCAATCCCCATAATCCGTCTTAAGGGGGAAGTAACGGAATACAAATAGCTTAGCTTAGCAGCAACTCAACAATAGCTAGCTTGCAACCTAAGATTTTCTCCTCTACTTTTGTACTTTTCGATTTTCTCTACATACTTTCCTATGCGTCTAACCCATGCATCACAGTTTGTTGAAATGCTCTTTTGCCCTTCCTTCCATTTTTTTACTCTCCAAAATTCTTCAACTTTTTATTTTATTTTGTTTAGGACTCATATCTTTAGGTATGGGCATTAGATAGATCAATTCGGTTATTTCAATATTCAGAATCATCAATTATATTTCGAGTATTTCGTCAATGAAACCATTCGAATCTACATAATTACTGGAATTGAACCCGACCTGGGTTCAAAAAATCGTTTTCTCAATATCTAGCAAAATAAAATATGCCACCAAATATACATTTTAACACTTTCTTAATTTGCAATAAATATGCAACTAATTAGCATCCAATACCTAGCATGATAGTCTAATTTTGGTTGTGGCTTTGCATAAAATGCTTAAAAAAGGATTTGCGAAATGGGCAAATCATAAAATGCGATTGAAGTGGCTATGAACGAGAGTGATATGATTAATGATTCAAATGAATGCATCTGATTAATAAGTGCACTTATTCCTTGAATAGGTTTTCACCTTTTCTCATATTCTCTTATAATTTCATCCTCTATAAAATAATTATTTTCAATAAATATAATTTGTTTAAAATAACTTGTAAATAAAAGTACATTAACTAAAAAAAATTACTTTATAATTAAAAAAATTTACTTATAAGTAAAAAATGTACCTATAAGATAAAATTTACTTTTGTGTAAAATTTTGTTTATTAATTAAAAATACTATTATAAAATATAAAAAAGTTACTTATAAGTAAAAAATTAACTTATGTATAAAAAGTTTAAAAGTATAAAATTAACTTATTGATGTAAAATTTATTTATATGTAAAAAATACTAATGGAAATTTTTTAATAAATATTTAACTTTTTAAGTTAAAAACTTATGTGCCAAAAATATTTATAAGTAAAATATCACTTATGAGCAGTGTTAAGCGGGAGCAAAACACCTAGTTTCCCCCTCTTTTTTGCACACTTTCATTATTTTATTTTATTTTATTTTTTTCGTGTCTAGGAGCACCTAGCCTAGACCACACTTTTTTTTTTTCATGTTTTTATGCTTTTTACCGCTTTTTACATCTTTCAAAGCTTTTTTCCTTTAATTATTATATAATTTTTTAAATTGATTTAAAACGTAAAATAAAAAAAATGTTTTTTTTACTCTTTTTAATGCTTAAGATTGCCTAGGTCGAAACTTGATTTTCACGCTTTTCGCTTTTTAGAATATTGCTCATGAGTAAATAATTACTTACAAAAAATTATAAATTGAAAATTTCACCAATGACATATATGTAATTTGATTCTTTTTTTAAAAAAAATTTCATAATCGATGGATAATAAACTCATAAATATTAGTTGGACTATTTTAAAAATTGCACCTAAAATCACTCAAAATCGATTTACTTATAAACGTTCAAAATTAGTACTTTAAAAAAATCCATAACCACCCCCAAAACTCCCAAGCAGGAGACTATGGTGCAATGTAATAATAGAGATTAGGGCGTGTTCGGTTTCAATTAAAATTCAATTAAAATTGAAAATATAGCCGTTATTGGGTCTCACTCATCTAATAAAAGTCAACAATAACGGCTAGTTTTTCAATTTTAATCTGATTTTAATCTCTACCAAACGGGCTAAGTTACGTAATCAAAAGTAACATTCCTCGAGGGATCGACAATAAAAATCAACAATAACAGCTAATTTTACAATTTTAATATGATTTTAATCTCTACCAAACACATTCTAAAATGTAACATTACCCATGTTTGATGTTCATTTTTTAAAAAATTATGCTTTGAATAGTGATTTTATTGAAGAATAAAGTTGTTAAACTTGGGAAAATTTTTGGGCTTATCCGTAAAATATTTTATCGTGAAAATATATTGTTAAAAATAAGTATAAAAATTAATTTTTTTTGAAATAATAGTTGTCAAACTGATTTCAAAGTGTAAGTTAAAAATACAAGACGACTCCTCCAAAATTACAAAAATCAAGATGGTTCGATGTAAATATGAAAGGGTATTGAGTAGAACAATAATGCTATTCCCCCCCGCAAATCTGCCATACACAAAATCGCACTCTCATACTCACCTTTGTTTCTTGACTCTTCTTTCGGAGCGGCCCCTCTTCCCTCCCAATTCCCATTCACCTCTCCCTCTCAGGGGTCGCTCGCTCAATTTTCCATTTCAAAAACCCCCAATTCAAGCTCATCAATTCTAACCCCCATTCGTTGTATCAATCAATCAATCAATCATCCATGGCGGCGCCGGAGCTAGTCCAGACAGATCCTGAGGGAATCGAGGGCATTCGGATGACGTGGAACAACTGGCCACGTACGAAGGTCGAGGCTTCCAAGTGTGTGATCCCTATCGCCGCCTCGATCCAGCCGATCCGCCCCCACGTCGATCTACACGTCCTACCGTACATTCCCTTACGTTGCAAGTCGTGTTCATCTGTCCTGAATCCATTTTGCCGCGTTGATTTCACTGCCCTTTTATGGATCTGCCCTTTCTGCTTCCAGCGGAACCATTTTCCGCAACATTACAACTCCATTTCACAGACTAATTTACCGGCGGAATTGTATCCGAATTTCTCTTCCATTGAATACGCCATCCCCAATTACCCCCAAAACCCCCAGAATTATAATTCTGTTCCTGTTGTCCCACCCACGCCAATCTATCTGTTTGTTATCGATACGTGTGTGATTGAAGAGGAGCTGAATTTTGCAAAATCGGCATTGAAACGAGCTATTGGGATGCTTCCGGACAATGCGATGGTCGGGTTCATTTCATATGGCACTCAGGTGCAACTGCATGAGCTAGGGTTCTCGGAGATGTCTAAGGTTTATGTATTTAGGGGATCAAAGGAGTTTTCTAAAGATCAAGTCTTGGAGCAGTTGGGGCTCAGCTCTACTGGTGGCAGGCGGGCTGGGACAGGTGTTCAGAAGCCCGGAGGCCAACTAAGCCCCACGGCCGGGTCTGTTAATACGGGAATTAACCGGTTTTTGTTGCCAGCTTCTGAATGTGAATACACACTCAATTCGGTAATTATTTGCTAAATCAAAATTTGAGATAAAATACTTTTTTACCTGTGCATTTGATGCTCATTTATTTTTGTTGGATTTGGAATGTGAATTGCATCCAAACTCATTTTATGCAGAAATGTTTTTGATTGGCAGTAAAAGATTTTATTGTTCCAGATAACTTATTTTATTCTGAGAGTTGCTAATCGCTGTGCGATTGATCATTAATTGCTTTTCATGTCTTGTGTTGTAGTTGTTGGATGAGTTGGGGACGGATCAGTGGCCTGTGGCACCAGGCAATAGAGCGTTGAGGTGTACTGGAGTTGCATTGAGCGTGGCTGCAGGGTTGCTGGGTGCATCTACAGTGGGAACTGGTGCACGGATTATCGCATTGGTAGGGGGTCCATGCACAGAAGGTCCTGGAGCGGTAAAGCCTTCAACTTTTGTTTTACTCAATGTTGTACTTCTATATTATTATATTAGTGTGTTTGCCAATTAAGAAATAATGCATACTTTCATTCTTATTTTGTAATTTGACTTGGTATAATGGGATTATAGTAATTAAATCTCGATTTTGAACTACAATTTTGGTATTTTCTAAGAAAATAAGTTGTTCTTTCTTTCTTTAGGTGTGGCATTAATTAGTTCATGCATAATAAATGAATCTCATGCCATATAAATTATATTTTGTCTCAGTAATCCTGGAATTTGATAATTGAATAAATCTGACTCCTTGCCAAGCATTCATACCAGATTCTGTGAATTTATCTGATATTTTGAAGGAAGAAAGGCAGGTTACTAGTTGAGGAACACCTGGTAATTGAATGTGCCTTGCCATTGTTGTGTCTCCTTTCTTATCTGCAATTTCGGAAGCAATCAACTAATCAATGAAGAATAAAATACTTAGTTTTTTGCCCTTTACACTCTGTTGTCCATTAGATTCGGGATTTAATATATAATAATAGACTACTTACACTTAGTTTTTAATTATAGATTATCAGTTTTTTAAATTAAAAAGAGAACTAATAAAACAAGCTGTTATTGTATATAGGGCAAATCACACAACTTTCTCAGATCACTGGACAGTAAAATGTTTGCACCCTTGCCGTTAGGTAACTTCCAAAAATGATTCCCTTGGCACAAATTTGCATCTCTATTGTGTTTCATGGCCAAGTTAAAATCTTTCCTAACCTGTGTATGGATGATTTTGCTTAAAAAAGCTTAAATAGGTTTTCAGATCATAGCGTCAAATGTGATTTTCATTTTCTTTGTAAATTAAATAATTATAAAGAAATTATTAATGGAACCTGGCCGTTTAGGTGTGAAAATAGTATTGCATTCGATTCGAATGATACATATTATGCGGTAAAACTCCTACTGAAGTAATGGAGGATAAAAGGAATAATTCTTATTAGGCTAAAATGAATGCTCAATTCCCTACCTTTACTCCTTTTGCAGTTCTGTCCCAATCTATTCATTTTTTAACCTCCAAAGTTCTGTTTTTACATTTTAGGCACAAGAAATCTCAACTAACAGTTTTATCCAAAAAAAATTGTTAGATTGATAGAAAAACAGTATTGTCCACAAATTCAAATAAAATATATAAAAAATGGAAAATAATAAGGAAAATTCATTATATACTTCCTCAAACCTCCCCACTCCCAACACCCTTGCAGTCTGCCACTGTCAGCGACTACACGCCACCCCACCCCACAACAAACAATGCAATTCACGACCACCACCCCCAATTAATTAACTTTGTAGATGATGAGTCACACTGCAAAATCTGTATGTAAGGAAATTTGAGGAGTCTGAGCCATATGGACTTAAATAAAAGAATTGATGCAAAATCATGGTATTTTATTGTTACTTCTGATGCCAGGTCATCATTTACAAAATTCTTTCTCACACAATAAATAATGGCATTGTAATGAAAATTCAAAGGAGAAGGTGCGAATATCAGCCATTTTAAAAATATTAGAATCTAAAGTATGATTTGCATTTTAAGTGATGAAATTTTGGAGTTCTGTTGTTGCAGATTCTAGGACTGCTTTCTGAGTTCGTCTAGCTCACTTTGAGAAAGTAATCTGATTTTTCTTTTTGGCATCTTTGTCCTTCCTATTTCGAGTTTTCAAATAACTATTGTTTCTTCAAAGTACGAATGTTTTGGGAAAATCACAATTTTTTCCATGAGACTGGGCTGTGGGCTGGGAGGGTTGTCAGCAGATGCGAGTGGGGTGCTGCACAGGGGTTGGGACGGGGTGGGGAGGTTTAGAGAAGAAGATAAATTATTTTTTCTTTTATATTCTTTGTTCTTTTTATATTTTATTTGAATTTGAGGGAACAAATGTCTTATTGTTGAATTTAATGGATTGTTTTTTATGGAAACCGTGAGTAGAGACTACTTGTGCCAGAAACTGGATTGTTGGGGATTGAAATGCCTAGAAACAAAGTCTAGAGACAAAAGTGGCACGACTCTGCGTGCTATTTAACTTTCTTATTACCACCTTAATCAGTATTTATATTTAACAGCACAGATTTTTTGAAACTGTAATGTGATTTGTACGTATAACATGACATTTGTCATTCACGAGTATGAAGAAATGGGAAAAAACGTGTGCGTATATGCTGCATACTTTTAGATTTATCAATTAGTGTGTCCGGGGATGAGTTGTAAACTAATGTTTGGAGAAATGACGTGCAGACATGCCTGTCTTGTATTGTACATGATACATACTTTTTAGAAATTGGTTATTGTTGTATTTTCATGACTATTTTATGCTGATTGAATTCGATATGAAAATTTAAGTTGTTATAACTGTTGATACTTTTGTGTGCAGATTGGGTCTAAAGATCTGTCTGATCCTGTCCGTTCCCACAAGGATCTTGACAAGGATGCAGCACCATTTTTCAAAAAAGCTGTTCATTTCTACGAGGAACTTGGAAAACAGCTGGTTAGTCAGGGTCACGTGTTGGATGTCTTTGCCTCTGCACTTGATCAGGTTTGTGAGTCTGCTGAAATCTTTGTATTTGCATTTGCATGGTTTTTGTATATGCTAAAACAAACTATAGATAAGATATGACTGGTATTTTGTTGTGCATGTATTAGTACAAATATGAAATGTGTGTGTGCGTGCGCACAAGTGTGTATTTCTGTACGTCTACTCTTGCATGTACATATCTATATTAAATTACATTTTTTCACACTTTGTTGGACCTATTTGTTTATTGATACTCGATACATGTTTGTTTATTAATCATGAAATGATGAATTTACATAGAAGGCTTGTTTGGTGGTGGTGTTTTTGTTCCTCCTTGTATTTTGCTATGCTTTTTTGACCTGAATTCAGTCTTTTCTTTTGGCGGTTGTGAAGGCATTTTGTATGTCTAAGAAGATATGAAGTGCTGAATGTAAAGTAGGAGGGTTCCTTTCTTTTGTGACCTGTATTTATTGGATTCTGTCTTTAAAATGTTTGACAGCAACCAACAATCCTGTGCTCGAAGATAAATACTGCCCTACTTTCTACCCATTTTACTTACAATATTAGTTTTCAGGTTGGGATTGCTGAGATGAAAGTTGCCATTGAAAGAACTGGTGGACTGGTGGTTCTGGCTGAAAGTTTTGGTCACTCTGTTTTCAAGGACTCATTCAAGCGCATTTTTGAAGATGGAGAACAATCCCTTGGGCTTTCATTCAAGTGAGTTCCTAGATAGTGGACACTGAACTCTTCGCTTTATTTGTCTCTTTTTTCTCTCTCTCTGGTGAGTGGGCTTTCCAAGTGTAAATGTTATTATAGCATATGGAGCGAGGTGAGGTGGAGGAGCAAGGGATGCTGAGTTTTTAATCCATCCCCGTGTAAAAATACTCAGAGATTGAGGATTTGAGTGCTGTAAATCTTGGGGAAATTCAGAGAAACTAAAAGATAACAGATTAAACAAGGAAATTATGTCTCCTGTGCTTCCTTTGTGCCACTTCTGCAACCTTGGCTGTTTTTCTTCTTATGTGATTATGTTATTCATGTCCTTCAATGATGAAAAAACTTGTGCTGCAGTAATGCCATATATGGGCTCACAGCATAAATCCTGTCTAAGATTCAGCTGGATGTGGAACCTTTAACTTTAAGAGATTTTCATCTCCACCAACGTGAATATTTGCACTCTTTGTTTTGCTCAAGTCTTCCAGTTATATCTATCAATAAAATTATGGAAATCAGAAACTTGCTAAAACTCCTGTTTGTCCTTTTCAGTGGGGCACTTGAGATAAACTGTTCGAAGGAAATCAAAATCCAAGGGATCCTAGGGCCATGCACATCATTGGAGAAGGTTGATTCAATTAAAACGTGCTAAGTAATTGTGTTAGTCATCTTATACATGGCTGGAAATCGAGAGCAAGCTCTTTTCGGCTCTAGGATCTATTCTGATGCATCCACTGTTATTACCTTGAAATTTATGTGAGATACTATTGCAGAAAGGCCCTGCTGTTGCCAACACAGTCATTGGACAGGGGAACACTACAGCTTGGAAGATGTGTGGCCTCGACAGAAATACTTGCTTGACTGTTTTCTTTGATGTTTCTTCTAGTGAAAAGTCAGATCCCTCTGGAACAAATCCACAGTTATACATACAGTTTCTAACTAGGTATGTGGAGAATATTTTTAACCACTTCCTTCTAAAAATTTAGCTTCCCACTTTTGTACTTGATCACTCTTTACTGTGTTGCTTTTCTCCTGTCTTTGCAACTCTTGGGCTTCAAGATGTTTATGGCTGGTTTTTTTAATTCTTGATATAAATGTTTCACATATCATATTTCTTTTCCATATAAATTATGAATCAGTTAAATTCGAATGAAATTGTTGGCTCTAATCCAAAAATTTTTAGTGCAGTTACCAGAGCTCTGATGGCCAAACAAGGCTTAGAGTAACAACTGTTACTAGACGGTGGGTAGATAGTGCTGTTGGCACTGAGGTAAGATGATTAATTGTCTTTATTTGTTGTCTCATGAGAAAATCTTTCTTTGTCCAGCTTTTATAATTATTTTTCAGATCAATGTAGAGAAAGGTTCTTCATGTACCCAATGGTTTCTTTTACTGTCATTTTTGTTATGGTGCTGTGGTGCGCCTCTTTTGTTTTGTTATCACGTGACTGAAATAATTGTTTAATGTTGAACCCAAGGAAAATTTGCAACATTTGTTTTAGGCTTGTGTGGAATGATCAACAAACTTTTTTTTCTGAGGAGATAATTATCTTTTCAAGACACTAGTGTGGTTTTATGTGGCACATCGAACATACTGGTTGGGAGGAAAGAAGTAACATATAATTCTTGTTTGGGTTTTATTATAATCTCCTTATAAGTTGAAGTCAATGTCAACATTATTTTGAACTATACATCACAACTACTACCCACTTATCATCCACACATTTAGTGGGACCCATTACTTTTCATTATAGTCACATTATAATTTTTCTCATATGAGGACAGTTGTGAACATTTTTATCCCCTAAGATTTT
Organism: Fraxinus sp. D2006-0159; assembly: GCA_903798375.1. Taxonomy (NCBI): domain Eukaryota; kingdom Viridiplantae; phylum Streptophyta; class Magnoliopsida; order Lamiales; family Oleaceae; genus Fraxinus; species Fraxinus sp. D2006-0159. Next base: position 15,725 of record CAIGRQ010041729.1, read on the forward strand.
ATGAATTTGATCACAGTTTTGAATTTTTTTGGTGGAACCAATTTAGACATAGGTGGTCTCCCGGTTCGGTAACGGTGGTTCAAATCATTTACAGAAAAAGGAAAAAGATCATATTTTAGAGTATATGAAGTTAAGGGTAGTTCAAGCATTTATATGTTTGAGACTCGAGGTCTTTAACTTATCCCTGTATCATTTCATTTTCGGACGTTATTTCCACTATTTGTACTAAAATTAGGCAAATTTATCATTTTATTCCAGCTGACCTTGCAAGTTAAAGTATGAGAATTTTTTTGATACCCTTTTAATTTTATATTTTGATTGTATTTGGAGTAACATTTATTTTATCATGTAAATTTGTAAAATTTATTTTATCATGTAAATTTGTAAGGCCTGGTGAGGTGCCTTTTTAATTCTTGCAAGAATAACATTAGCTGGTACTGGCAGGTTAATCCTGATATGCAAGAGTTTTGTGGTTGCAGGACTTAGTTCAAGGATTTGATCAGGAAGCTGCTGCTGTAGTAATGGCTAGATTAGCTTCTTATAAAATGGAGATGGAGGTACTTATTACATTTCATAGAACTGTTGTAAGCATACCATATGCAAATCTTCCCTTCTTTGGCAGAACCCTACACTTACCGGCATGCAAGAATGCTTATTCTGATTCTAAGTTCTGGCTGCATCACTTTGTCGTGGTTTCTGTATACCATTATTTGAATTTTACATTTGCTAATGAGGTCTAACAATGAAGACTTGATCTGCTTACATATTGATTATGAACCGGGGCAGTTAATAAAAAGTTGATTGCATGGTTGAAACTTGATTACCTGCATAAAGTAAATATGCTCGTTATTTTGAACTCCTTTTTTCTTTACTTCTCATACATGAACTTCATTTTCTTTGTGTCAACATTATGCTGGGTGCCATACTCACCTTAAATTCTTTACAGCTTCATTGGTCTTAATTTAGACTGCTCATGTGGTATGTGCTATATTAGCTGGCCCAGTAATTTGTAGCAACACTGGAGTTAGTTTTTGACGAGTGAACAACTAAAAGAAATCTATCTTTTCTGGCACTTTTCCAACTCATAAACGTCTTGATCTGGTGTTCGATTGTATTTAGAATGTGGAATGTACGAGGACTTCTCTGTGCAGGATTTATATTTGATTTTGCTGTCTCTCTGGGTGGTGCTATTTAATTTAGATTTCAGGTAAGTTGGAAAATAGTGAATGGTGCTAGGCCGAGACAAATGAGTGATTGCTGAAGAGTTACATTCAGTGATTCAGATATTTGGCACCCCAACCTGGCGTAGAGGAGTTAATTTGGTTGGATTGCCTGGGAAATATTATAGTTTGTTTTACCTAAAGAAAGTTTTACTAGCCTCCATTTGGGAAGAATTTATAAACTTCTAATTTATAAATAAATAGAAATGAGTGGTGGATAAGTGAATAGTACTTGTGAATCCATTGGCATGTGTGGTTAAAAATGAAGTTTGACTGTTTATAAATGATTTATAAATTTTTCGGAATGGAGGCTATATTGTTATGGTTATTTTCACTGAGTTGGTAAACAGTACAAGAGAAGTCTGACTGTTATTTCCTAATTGTAGGAAGCATTTGATGCAACAAGGTGGCTGGATAGGAATCTAATTCGACTATGTTCCAAATTTGGTGACTATCGAAAGGACGATCCAACCTCATTTACATTAAATCCAAGTTTTTCGTTGTTCCCTCAGTTTTTGTTTAATCTGCGTAGATCACAATTTGTACAGGTAATATTGCTTGCACTAGTGTCTTTATTCCTTTTTATTTTTAATGTACATAATAGTGATTAATGACCCGTCTTCTCTCTCAGGTGTTCAATAATAGTCCTGATGAGACCGCATATTTTCGTATTTTGTTGAATCGGGAGATTATTAGCAATGCCACAGTCATGATTCAACCATCATTAATATCATATTCATTTAATTCACTGCCTGCACCAGCTTTGTTGGATGTGTCATCCATTGCAGCTGATCGCATTCTCTTGCTAGATTCATATTTTAGTGTAGTTATTTTCCATGGAACGACAATAGCTCAATGGAGGAACATGGGTTACCAGAATCAACCAGAACATCAAGTATGCGTTTCTCCTTTGATGCTGATCTTTCCATTTTTTTTTTTGGCTTATTCATAAAAATATTAGCATGTGTTAGTTGGTAAGTATGGTTAATTTAAGATGGGGAAGCATTTCTGGGAATGCATAAACAGTGCTGAAATATTTTTCTCTAAATTCTTGACTTCTTACGCCCTCAGTCTATCTTGGAACTGTGGCAGTTGAGTTTTACTTCGAATCAGGCTGTACTTTCATGAAAATAATATGTTGTTTTCCGCGTGCATAACAATACTCTCTTCTCCTTGTCTTCATAGGCGTTTGCGCACTTATTACAAGCTCCACATGATGATGCCCAACTGATTGTTCGTGATCGGTTTCCTGTGCCAAGACTGGTGGTGTGTGATCAGCATGGTTCCCAGGTTAGCTTTTTCTCCTAATTTCAGTTTGCTTGAGATTTAGCTTGACTGTTATGTATTTGTTTCTGTAAATATCAAAGTGAGCTAGCTCTTGACCATGAATTGAGGTATGTGTGAATATTCTGGGCTTCTAATGACCCTGCTCATTTCTGGATGTTAAATTGTGTAGGCGGTGTTTACATTTTTTTGACTTTTTTGGAATGACAACACACCTTTATTCCACCAGATAGATCATTCACTGTACCCTGATATAGAATCTCTGTCCTAATTGCCATGACATGTAAAATACTTGAAAATAATTACCTTAGAAATAGTAGGACACAAACAGTTAAGATTCACGGGTTTACCTCAAAAAATAGGTATAGAGACAGTGCAGAATGGGCTTGTTGTAGCTGATTCTACTGGCAGGCTCATTTGTGGGAATAAACGTTGTTTTTTGAACAAAATCTAAGTATGTCTTTAAAATTTCAATTTCTGCAGAAATATGGAGGCAAACTACCTTATTCCACCCCTGCATCCTCTGCTCAATTGTATTCTGTCTTAGAATGTGAACTTTGATGATTCATTGTAACTCGGTTCTTGTACTAGATAATTTTGAAGAGTATTCCAGATTTGAGTGTGGGGCATTCTGTCTTACAATGCCTAGTGTAATCATTGTGCTTTGTTGCTAAAGATGCATTTTTATTAAAAATTCCACATAGTTGATACAGCATTTTGAATGGCATATAGCAACACAGGAAGTAAGAGGATCCTCAGAGTTGACTTGTAGTGTTCGTAAAATAATTGACTCGTCCATCCTACATTGCTTGTTTTCTTTGTGTACCATTTCAATAGTTTTAGTGGTTTAAAAAGAATCCGCCATCCACTTCCTGTAATATATTTCGTTAATGTATCTTATGGTTTGGCGCACATTGTAACAGGCAAGATTCCTGTTGGCAAAGTTGAACCCATCAGCGACATACAGTAACGTACACGAGATGGCTGCTGGTTCGGATGTGATATTCACTGATGATGTGAGTCTACAAGTTTTCATTGATCATCTACAGCGTTTGGCAGTCCAAGCTTCATGAAGGCACTAGATCGAGTTTGGAATTTCCAGCGCTTAATTGTTTCATGGATTTATGGAAATCATCGTGAATGAGTTTTTATCTCCTCAGCTACCTCTCGTTACAAAATTCCAATTTTGTACCTTCTTTTTGGACCCTGAAACAAAGGAAAATTTGGGGATGTGAAACTGGTGCTTGCTTTATTTGAGGAATAAGGGGTCAAGGATGGTTGTTAAATGACATGGAAAGAAAAGGGCCAATGTATAACTTAAAAGAGGGGTTTTTTATTTTTTTTTTTGGGGTCAGACATTGGTAGTTTTTTGTCACCTTAAATTATAGTTTATCAATACTCAGACTGCAAAGACCATTTTATATTGAATTTAAGAATGTGGTTATTGGGGCTGGGATTGTAGGCGGTAAAATTTATTTTTGCATGGATTTTAATTTATTTGAAATGTGATCGTTTATCTACATAATGCAAAGTGAGTATAGCGTAAAGAAAATAACCTTGTCTAATAGAATAATGTTATATGTAGCAGATTGTTATTTGAGTCATTAATTTTTTGTAATTCTATTACCTCGAATAATAAGTTAATGTCTTAAATAACAAGTTGTCACCAGGGACAGAACTAGACCTCGAAAGTAGGGCTTAGAGGTAGAGGTGAAGGGGTGGGGTCCACGGGGGTTCGGGGGCAATGTCCCCGAATTTTTTTTTTAGATAC
>CAIGRQ010041744.1:0-14217 GCA_903798375.1 Fraxinus sp. D2006-0159
TGTATTCGGATTCGGTAAATCATTATGTCGTCTTTTCAACTATTTTGGTAAGTCGAATTATGTTTCGATTTCATGAGCATAAAATGGTACGTATTGATATGAATATAATATGTATATTATTGATGTAATATCTCCAACAATAAGTCAGTTAATCTCTAGAAAGTATGGTTAAAAAATAAATAGGAGTTGCGAATCGAATGAAATATTTAATTAAAAATTACCAGTTACTACTCTCATAAAGAGCTTTGTCAAACAAGAGCTCAATAAGGGTCGAGGTGCATATTCGTGACTATGAAAGTATGCTTCCCTGAACATCATCAAATAGTCTCCATGGTAATCCTTTAGTGTTAGCAGAACACCACGAGCTTGTTTTTCGTGATTATTACGTATGCCTGATTATATACTAATTGTTGCATTTACTATTTAATTAATATAAATACTTTTGTCTTGACTAATTATTTACTTTCCAGCTCAACTCAGTTCCCTAAGTCAAGAGAAAAGTATCCTCTAGTTGAAATAAGTATTAACCCTATTGTAGCATAATTTAATATAAGGGTCGAGTCAAGCCCAAAAACTCACGACTTTGTTCTAGATAATTCCTTCAAAAAGGCGAGGAAGCTTAGGGATTGTTCTCTTTGTATTTCAGTTTTGTATTTTGAGTTTTGAATTCATTTTGTGTTTTATGTTTTGAGTGTCTGTTTTGAAATTTCTAAAAATGCGTTTTTTTGCCATTCTGAAAAACTGTTTCTAAAAACATAAAAATGGAAAACGCGTTTACTTTGAAATTTTGAAAATATCTTTTTCATAATATTTTATTCAAAAAAATCTGATTATTCAATAAATTTAGTAGTTTAATATTAATGTAGTATTAAATAACATATAAATTTTGAAGTTGGTGAATCTTGAAATATTTTTTCCTGATATAAAAAACACAACCTAAATTAAATTTGGTAATAAATATTTTGAAATCAATCTTATCGAGTTCATGTTAGTTACACTAGAATACAAGGATAGATGTTGATCCAAATTTACGAATCTCTCAACTTAAGTGATAGATAACATCAAATCATAGTTTGCCACATGGCAAANCAATCTTATCGAGTTCATGTTAGTTACACTAGAATACAAGGATAGATGTTGATCCAAATTTACGAATCTCTCAACTTAAGTGATAGATAACATCAAATCATAGTTTGCCACATGGCAAAGTATACCCCAAGCATGATTATTTCCATGTAGGATTTTGAGCATTACACGGTAGGATTTTACAGGGAGTAGGCTTATCCTTAGCAATTTCACCATTTATATACACAAATACAATAGCCTTCAAGAAATAGATGGGAATGGAAAAAGGATGATAAAAACACATTCGACGTTTCTCATTAACAAATACAAGACAAGAACTAGCAATCATAATCCCATTCATTATCAGAAGGGCTCCTAGTAATTCTTTGCACCAATACTTGGCTCAAACAAAATTGCTATGAGACTGGTACATTCAAAGCTATCATATGAAACCATAAAAAGGAATTTTGATCAGTTGATACAGATTCCAACTGATGCTTGGTGCCAATTCACAATCTTTCTATCATACACAAGCAAGGGGTTCATTTCTTCCTACCAATCTCACCTTTCACTATAGCATGTCTTCTCAAAACAATCTCCTACACAAGATTCCTGTAGGTGAAGAGCCTAACAGCTGCTCGTAAGAACATGCCCAGAGGAATCTTACTCTTTTTCACCTTCTTCCTAAACGGACCATAGCCGAGCAACTTCTCCATTCTTCTCGACTCACTTTAGCCCTTCTACCTTGCATTGCCAGTTCGTCTCCATCTGCGGAACTTCCTCTTGTTTCCTTGTTCATTCCCTGCATCTGCTCCTTGTAGAACTTGTTGGAAACCTCTATACTTTTTCTTGACAATCTTTTCCATTGCTTTGTTACTACTAAGTGACTTCTTGAACTCCTCATCTCAATAATTAGCATCCTCTTCCGGACTCAAATCCTCTTCCTCCTTGATTCCCAATTCATCATCTCCGCTTACCCATTGTAGAGGGTAAGAAAATTTAAACCACGAAGATGATCTCAATGCACCAGAAATATCAACTCGACGGTATTTCATCCTCTAAACATGCTTTCTGCAGTGGTCAGATATTATATTCGAGGAAGGCACATTCACATCACAACCTCTATAGTTATATACTCCAGCTTCAGTCACAAGGAAGGTTGTACCCCATGTAATGGCAATACCTAGTGGGACCTCTGTTTGTACAGGTAAACTGAAAATCTATACACAAAATTTATAGCTAGAAGCAGAATGCAGGAAGAGAATATGAACTTAAGAGAAAAAGGCAACCGAACTGGAGATGAATTGCTGGGATTTTGAGGGAAAAATAAAAAAGAATCAGAAAATCCATAGTTTTTGGGCAACTAATAACATGCTTTGATATTATTTCACATTACATAAAACATATTCAACATGGACAACCCTTTTTTATGATAAATCCAAGAAACTTAAGCATACCAAGCATTAAGAACCTAAAGGGTACATCACAATTTCATAAAAAATAATTCAGTCAATCAATACCCTATATTTGACAATTCCCTCATGTTAACTACTAAATAGTATCTTCATGAGTGGGAAGGGATTAGAAGTACAAGTAAAAATTTTTAGAAGTATAAGTAAAGATTTACACAAGATTTATAGATGAACTAATTAAGTGGCTGCATAAGAACAGAATTATGCTTCTGGATTTAAAAAGAGCATTCAAGTTCACATACATTAACTATTCCACCACATAATCTATAGCACCTCCTATTCAGAAAATCAAAAAATAATTTTCTCTTGCAATATGATCAAATTTGTTATACTGTGACTATTTGAAGAAATTGTATTAACTAAGTTGCATCATACTAGAAGCCTTTCAGCGGATTGGTTGCATGATTAAAATAGCTGCCAAAATGCCAATGACAACTTGGCTTCTAGTCTATAACAAGAACCAAGTGAACAATATAAATCAATATTTAGGGCAATCAGCTTCTCAGCAGAAATAATATAATGTAGACTTTCAACAATTACCATATCAAGTAATAATGGAACAACAGCATCCAACAAAAGAGAAAAGTTTCAAATGTGATCTTTCAAAAAGAATAAACTCATACCTTATTAGTATTGTCATCAATCCACTGTATCCCAAAATTGCTTGAAAAACAGAACCTATGATTACAGCTCCCTGGCATTCAACATACAAGTGCACGCCCACGATGACCATTAGTCAATTCATCCAAATTACAAAATCAACACAAGAAGTGAAACCTTTATGTAAAATCGGCCTTGACCAATGATTGGGTAAAACTAAAATGCACCAGGTGGAGAGGAGGCTAACCTATGTGGTCCACGATCATAGGACGGCCGGAAGGCGCCGAAATTTGCAAAACTCGGACCCTGTTGTGCGGACTTCGCAGACTTCAATTTTGGCTTCCAATTTCAGCTAATTCTTGTTGTTTCATGGCTGATGAATGGATGGAGGCGATAGAGGAGAGTGAGGCGAGGTTGTTTATGCTGATTCTTCCAATTGGTGGTGGAATGATGAGAGGTGATAGAGGGGAATGTGCTAATTCTTCCAATTGTCAGTTTTCATTAGGTGTTTTACACATTTTCAATTTTGGCTTGAAAACACTCAAAAACGACCATTTTATGTAAAATATTTTTTTTTTTGTTTTCAAAAATGTGTTTTTGAAAATGAGGAAGATAACGCGTTTTCACTATTTTGGAAAATTAAAAACAGAAAAGGACTTAAAAACGACAAAGAGAATGCCCCTTAGAGTCTCAACTTTGTTCTAGAATATTTTCCTCTAAGGGCTAAGTCAAGCCTTAGTGGGTCTTAACCAAGGTCCCACTTAATCCTAGATGGATCGAGTCTAACTAACTCCTAACCTCGTTTATGTTTTTTCATTAAGTTAGAGTTAAAGCGAGCATCGGTATCGTATGGGGAACGAGTCAAGCACAGTTATGTCTTGACCTCGTTTGAGTATAAAATGTGTCGACTTTTGCTCGGGCTATACTTGTAACTAAGTTAAATTATTCTTGAAGAGGTTTGAGACACGCTCAGACATCGACTTGGCCTTAAAAGGTTGAGACTCGCTTGAGCTTGACTCGTTTGCCTATAGAAGGAATTGTACACAATGTAACAAGGTTGAAACTTGTTTATACTGGATTTGAGAAGTCATTTGAGCGTGACTTAGTCCTTAGACCTTTAGGATGATTATGCATGAAGGAGAGGTAATATTTACTTAGGTATTCAGCTATGATTAATCCCGAATGAGGTTGAGACTCACTTGGGCTCGACTCAATCCTTAGAGACAATTATGGTAGAATGAAGTCTAGACTCTCCAGGGCTCAACTAGGTTTTTTTTTTGACAGAAATATGTTGGAATAAGGTTGTGATTCCTTGGACTCGATTTAACCCTTATATCAAATTATGCTCGAATAAGGTTAAGGTTTGCTTGAGGTAGACGGATAATTTGTTTAACATCTATATCTAGACTTACTTGGGCTCGACTTGACACTTAGAAGAGATTGTGCTCAAACTCAAGACTCGCTTGGGTTGATAATAAGCCCTTACAAGGAAATATGTTGAGTTTGAGCTTATTTGAGCTTGGTTGGCCAAGCTCAAACAAGCTAGGTCGAGACATTACTTAGGAAACAATTTGTCTTTTAAGGAAATTATGTTCCAAAGAGTACGAGACTTGCATGAGCTCCACTAGACACTTAGGATGACTTGTGCTCAACTCAACTTTTAAAATATGTTATGGTCCATCAAGGTGAATACTCGCTAGAGCTTGACTTTTATCATTCTTCCATAATTTTCCTAAAGAATGGGTTAGCCAGTAAGTCTTGTCATCTATTGACCATAATCGACTAAGGGATGAGTAGAGCCCTGAGAGCAAATCTCAGCATTTATATTTTATCCAAATGATCAAGTCGAGTTTGAACGAGTCCCAGCTTAATTTAATCAATTCCCTTTAATGGCTGAATTCCAAGTGAAAGTCCTGAACTTGATTGACTATATAATTTAATCTAATGGTTAGGTTAAGCCTCCAATAAGTATTGATTATGTTCAACCATAATTTACCACCATTAAGGCTAAATCGAGTATGAGAGAGTCTCAATCCGATGAAAAATAATATAAGGGTTTGAGTTGAGCCTGAGTGTGTCTTAACTTCATTGAGCATAATTCAATCTAAAGGTAGAATCGAGCCCAAGTAAATTTTGACCTCATTTGAATATAATTATCCTTAGGGTCAATTCAAAGCGACTTTAGACCTCTTTGATTATCAACCTTGTTTTACGTCACAGTACCAAATCCCATGCAAGTGTCTTGAGTTTGTTCGAGCAAATTAATCATGATAGTTAAGCAATAATCAAAGTGCATTGGACAAGCATGACCCTTTGTTTGGGCAGTGGAGTGTCCAAGCTAGTCTCAACTTCTTGCAAAATAATTCTCTCTTTTCTCCTCTCTAAGAACCAAATGTGCAACCAAGTTTCGACCATATTTGAGCATAAATTATATTTAGTTTTTAGATATAACACAATTAAGGTTACATCATATGCTTAAATAGGTGGAAACTCATTTGGACTCAACTTGTCTCTTAGAGGAAATTATACCTCGAAGAAAGTAAAGACTTGCTTAGACTCAATTCAGTCGTTAGAGAATTAATGCTCAAAAGAGGTCGATTGAAACTCGCTTGGGAACGACTTGACCTTTTGGATGAAACATTTCTCGAACGAGATTGAGACTCTCTTAGGTTCAACTCTACCCTTAGGATACGTTTATGCTTAAAATCTAGATAAGGTTGGGCTCGACACGACTCGACACATAGGATCGAATTGACCTTGTAAAACATAAGGCTTATTAGCACAAAATGTCCCTACGTTTGACAGTTAGTGTGCAAAACGTCACAATGTTTCATTTTTTTACATTTTCGCTCCTGTTTCAACGTTTCAGTGTGGAAAACATCATTTTCATTGTTTTTCAGTGTAAAATGACCAATATACCCTCAAATTTAAATAAAGCAACAAATAAATAAAAATAAAAATAAAAAAATAAATTGTAATCATACTCCCAAACTTTTTAAAAAGTGTAAGTGAGTCCAAAAACCTTATTAAAAGGTTTAAGCACAAAATATCCATACGTTTGACACTTAGTGCGGAAAACGTGCTTACGTTTCAAACATCTTTGTACTTGCTCAATAGCACGAAACGTCTCTACGTTTGACACTTAAACGTTTCATTTCTTTTTATATTTTCGTCCTTATTTCAACGTTTCATTGCGAAAAACGTCATTTTCACTATTTTTCAATGTAAAATGACCAATATACTATCATATTTAAATAAAACAAAAAAGGAAAATAAAAATAAAAATAAATTACAATTATGCTCCCAAACTTTTAAAAAAGTACAAATGAGTTCAAAAACCTTATTAAAACATTTAAATCATCAGTCTTTTCCTACTCCCTCAACTTTATCCTCCCTACACCACCTAAACGGCCAGACCGATCACCATTCAAATCGTTAATGCTAACCACAACCATCAGCCTCAGCACTGTAGAGGGAGGTGAGATGGTTTGAATGATGGTAGGGTTTGGTGGTTTATGTGGTAAAGGGATGATAAGGTTGAGAGAGGAAGAGAAAACTGATGGTTTGAATGTTTTAATAAGGTTTTTGAATTCATTTGCACTTTTTAAAAGGTTTATGAGCATAATTGTAATTTCTTTTATTTTTATTTTCCTTTTTTGTTTTATTTAAATATGAGGGTATATTGATCATTTTACATTGAAAATAGTGAAAACGACGTTTTCCGCAATGAAACGTTGAAATAAGGACGAAAACGTAAAAAGAATGAAACGTAAGGGCGTTTTACGCAATAAGTGTCAAACGTAGGGATGTTTTGTGCTATTAAATAAGTACAAACATGTTTGAAACGTAAGGACGTTTTCCGTATTAAGTGTCAAACGTAGGGACGTTTTGTGCTTAAATCTTTTAATAAGGCTTTTGGACTCACTTGCACTTTTTAAAAAATTTGGGAGTATAATTACAATTTATTTTTTATTTTTATTTATTGTTGTTTTATTTAAATTTGAGGGTATATTGGTCATTTACACTGAAAAACAGTGAAAATGACGTTTTCCACACTGAAACGTTGAAACAATGGCGAAAATGCAAAAAAATGAAAACTGACGTTTTCCACACTGAAACGTTGAAACAATGGCGAAAATGCAAAAAAATGAAACGTTGGGATGTTTTGCACACTAACTGTCAAACGTATGGACGTTTTGTGCTAATAAGCCTAAAACATAATTATCTTAAGGTTTAACTCTAATAAAAGTGAATATCGACATCGTTTGAGAATTATAATGTTAACCTCTTTGAGCTTGAGTGAGTATTAACCTATTTTGAGCATAATTATTTATGTCGAATCCACACAGTTGTCCCTACCTTGTTTAAGCACAAATTATAATAATGGATGTTCGAGCGTAATTTATCATCATGGATGAATCCTTTGGTAAAATCGCTCGGCCTTCAGCAAAAATGCTCGAAGGAATTAAAGACTATGAGTTCAGTCCTTAGGAGAGATTATGCTCGAATGTATACTAAGAGTCCAATCAAGCCCGAGCAAGTCTAATCCTCATTCTGACATAGTTCCTCTAATACAGATCTTTTGATCATAATCTCTCAAATGACAAGGGTGTGTACGTCTTAACCTCGTTTGAGGATAATTTATCCTAAATTCTAGTTCCAATGAGTCCGAATCCAAGTCTAAGTCCAAGTAAGTCTTAACCTCGCTTGAGCATGGTTCATCATAAAAGTCGAGCTCGTGGAAAATAAGTTATGACGCATTTCGACAACCATATCAAAATAACCTGAGTGATTGAAACCACTCGAGTTTGTTCACAAATTCTACATTTCCCTACACAAAGGATTTGAACTATGAACACCAGAAGGAACAAGAAGTATACATTATATACAAACTAAACAATAAACCATTTTTCAAAGTTAAAATGTTCATTTTCAAACATACAACATTTCTAGAAAAAAAGTTTACCATTTATCGTACCCTTTGTTTATTCAACACAACGAAAACTAAATCTCTTAAAAGCTCAACAATATCAAATTATGATTTTAAAATCTTTAATGCTTGATGATGAAACCTAGGAATTATATAGATTTCGGATCCTACTCTGATGAAAATTTGTTTTATTAATCTCCAGCTTATTGCTCGTCTTGCCAGTTGATCCCTAAACTTTAAAAAAGAACAATTTTATCATCATCATCATCATCATTTCATTGTTATTACACTTTTAGTTCTTATGGCCATAAATTGTCCGTTAAATAGAACATATTTATTTTCTTAAACTAATACTATCCATTCAATCATACTAAAGCACATGTTTACTTTCTTAAACTAATATTGTATATTCAATACACACAAAAAAAAAGGGGCTCCACCGACCAAAGGTTTAGCGACCAATAAAACGTGGTTGCTATAAGATACGATCAACGACCAACTAATGATCTGTTAAAATTGGACTAATTTTTTATGCTCTATTGTCACTAATCCTTAGTCGCTGATTCAGAGAATCATAGACCATACATTTGATTGGTTGGGTGGTAAAGATTTAAAACTTAATTAAACTATAAGAATAAATATTAAAGGAAATATCATTGGAACTACAAATTTACATTTTATGGGGAAATGATGAAGGTTAAAGTATTTTAGTTCATAGTATCTTAATTAGGATTACAAGTGAACCAAATCAATTGTATTTATAAATTATTAAAACTCGAGTCATATGTAGTTTTCAAAATTATTTTCACCCACCTTTATTAAATTTATTCTAGAATGTTTGTGTTTATTTTTTAATTTTGTAAACAAAAGATAATTATTAACAACCATATTTGAAAAAATACATACATTTTGAAGAAAAATTCTATTTCATAATTTTCATATATTGTTACCAAAGTATATCATAATTCTTTTTAATTAGAAACGACACTCCCAACTAAATCCTTACAATATATAAAAGAGGAGAATGAGTTTTACTGTTCCTAAGCCGATTGGCCATATAGCCGAGCCGTTTTTGAGCCAGTCGATTAGCCAAGCCGTGTAGAATTTTTTTGGCCCTTTCCCCCCCCTCTTCAGGGCAGTCATTTCTTGTCTGACTCTCTCCATTTCTTAAGCAACATCCCATACTTCTTTCCTTCAATCTCAACACAACCGACAACCGCACAATTCAAACCTCCATTTTCTATTTCTTTTTCCTCACGATTTTGATCGAGCATCAACTCTACAACCACAACTACGACCTGCCCCCGCCGTGAAACTCTCTGCCACCATGGAAACTAACAAGGTACCATATCGATGTCGTTCTCTCTTTGGACTTGTTTTCCTTTTCTTTCTGCATTCTGTGCTTATTTATGAAAATCTTGGGCTGGATTTCTCATATTTTACCTTGATCTAGCTTAAAAATTTCAGTTTTTGCTCGATCTAAGTTTGTTACTATTATTATTGTATATTCATTTTTTCCCTTTTTATTTTCTGTGTTCATTTTTAATGCAAGGGGGACTATATTTTTAGTGTTTGTTGTAAAATAACAGGATTTGTTCTTCTGTTGAAGACGAATATGATTTGGTCGGTGTTTACAAATTTACGCACACAAGTGTATTTGCAATTTGAGTAAAATCTGTACTTATTGTACACTCTATTTGTTATTTTCTACAGGGTTTCAGCATTCAGATCTGAGATTTTGAATGAAGATTTTGGGTTTAAGATATTCATCTTTATAAGGTTGTTTATTTAAAAGAAATCTGAAGTTTTAGATTTGCTTTCGTAACATTTTTGCTCTGTTTGGTTCGGTTCACTGCCTCATTAACTCTCTTTATGACTATAAATATTCCAGGTTATTTTTGCTGAGATCAATTAAGGGGAATGTCAGCTGAATGAAAAGGGTCACCTTTGAGTGTTTTCTTGATGCTGTACGGAACTGGTATACGGTGTTTTACGCGGTGTGCTATTTTTCTTGTTTGAAAATGTTGGATATGTTTTTATTATCAAAGTGAGTCTAAATTCACCTTCCCTAATGTGTAATCTCATAACTATCTAGGTGCTAAGCTATCTGCTCAGTGAAGTTAATAAACTGAGCTTCCGTGTCTCTGTTCATTCCTGTCCATTTCGCATTTTTTCTTCTGTGCCTTCAATTCTAAGATTATTTTCTTGTTCTCTAAAGATCCAAAAACAGAGAGAGAAGGTCAAGGAAGAGAAGGGAGGAGAAACAAAAGATGAGAGAGAAGAAAGAGAAGACAAATCAGCTTTTGGAGAGGTCTTCCAATAATGAGAAGGTTTGGGTGGATACTAAAGACGGGCATCTTTATAAGGAAAGGAAAGATGGGAGCAGTCTTACTGAAGAGTATGGACTGCCTACCTTGCTTATTCCCACCCTTTCTTCTGAAACTGAAAGCACTGAGAATACTAGATATGGTAAGTTTGGTTTTCTCCTGGTGAATCAATCTCTTTTTCCTTTTTTTGGGTATTTTTTATGCTTCATCTTGGAGTGCTAATTTTGTTATTTATAAATGTTGAACAGGCGACACTATCGTGCTACAATGAAAAAGCAGAAATGTGACACCTTATACAATGAAAAAAGAACAGGTATTCTGCCCAATTTAAAGATGAAAAGTTTTGCACCATTTCAGAGGGAATTGGCAACAATGGTCGAGGGTTCCCCATATCTTATTTTATTTTTGATATATGTTAATTATAATGGTTCTCCATTTTTTAACTTTTGTTCTTAATCAGGTAGGGATTTTATTACTCCTTGAAAGTGCAAAGGCACATCCAAATATGTTCAAAGAAAATGTTTGGATCATTGCCGTACTTTGAAGGTACGTGTACTTATTAGTTGCTATGAATTTATTCTTGTATTAAACTTCTCTTTCATTTGTAGTTTTCTATTGACCTATTTGCTTCATTATTATATTGGAAAGTGCTAAAAGACTGCATCTTGCATTGATTATCAGTAGTTCTTTTGTGAAACTGAAATATCAACATATCAAGATGTTCAAGCGTCGGATTATGGGGAGCTTTCTCATCCTCCATTTGTTTATATAGTTTGTCATAGTAGTAGAAGTTACCTCTAAATTACCCAAGTGTTAGTTCTAAGGTCTGATAAAAAAACTGGGAAACCAAAATGTTTTGCCTTTTTCTGTTTATAAAACTGGGGAGTGTGCAAAAACTTCATTGATTGAACCCGTGAAGACTATTGATGGGCATTAAGTGGTTTGTAAGTGTGGCCATCAAGATTGTTGATAAAGAGAAGGTTCTTAAGCACAAGATGATTGGTCAGGTACTGTTGTGGGATATCCCAAAATACATGAAAATGAAGCACAACATACATATTTCCATGCATCTATCTCATATATGTTTATTTGAAATTGTAGATATTGTCTAAAGTAGTACCTTCTTTTGATGTTTTTGTGGAAAACTCATTTTTCTACGGAAACTTTGGTAATAGAGCAGAAAATGAAACTTGTTGTCAACATTTTACTAAACAGGTAATGATGCATTTATTATTATAACATCTTACTCTGCCACAAATTGCACATCCCGTCTCAGTATAAATTTACTTTTTCCTTAGCCTTTGTTTGCCCCCCCATCAAATTAAATTTCATTACATTAACTTTTTCTCTCTCTTCATCTCAACCATCCATTCATCAAATAAAATAATAATACACACAAATCTAAAACTTTTCAACCACACAACTCTCATCAATCACTATTCTAAAAATTTTCAACCCCCAAATAATGCCAATTAATGGGGGCCAAACAGGGGCTTAAATCAAACATGCCCATGGATCTGCTGGGTTCAAAACTTCATTCCTTTTTATGTTACTTCGTTGGAATAATTTGTGATTCTGGGTTTTTAATCAATGTTGCTTGTTGGGTTTTTTAGTTCATGATTAAGCTTCTTGGTTTTCAGTTTTTCCCCCTTAGGCGAGGAAAACAAAACATTTTTGTTGTCCTGAATCGGAAAGGGGATACTTTTCTTATAGATTTCTTATTTCTAATCCTGTAGTCTTATTATTGTTAGCTTCTTTATGCAACAAATTTAGTATTTGGAATAGCAAAAAAAAAAAAAAAAATGATAAGAGAAACTATTGTTTATTATGCTCATATTTTTATCATTTATCTTTTATTTGTTTAGGGCACTTTAAGGATAAGCCTTAGTTCAAGGTTAAATTCTTTCTTAGGTTTAGGGGCTTGTTCTCAATTGTGGATCCAATGATGATATTTTTTCCATTTATTTGTTTGTTTATAGATGGAAGTCTTGAGCAGGGAAACTAAAAAGGGGAGTTTTGTCGGATGCTGTCATATTTGACACTTATCAATACCCGTTTTTTGAAAATGCAAGCAAATGCAAAATGAGTTAGTTTTTTTATACTTGTTGGTATAATGGTTTCTCTCTATCTATAATGGTTAATACATGAAAATTTTTATGCATTCTGGCATAAGATGGTAAATCATGGTATTCTAACGTTTTTATGATGCCTTTTCTTGGCTTTGAAAATTATATGCATTTCGATTTCAGTTGGTAAATCATGGTGTTATAAAAATTTTATGATGCCCTTTTCTAGGATTTAGCAGAGGAAATTAAAGCCAGATATGAGAAGGCATTCGTGAAAATTGTTGACTTGGTATGTTAACTCGATGCAATTGTGTTGTTTTTCACGAATCGCATCTCCTGAATGTTATTGTTTATTGTCTCATTTCACCATATTTTTTTTGGGTTGGAGTAGGATGATTATGCTGCAGCTGATCAGTACGAGAAAAAAAAAACTCAAGAAAGAGACATTAGCATTTTCGTGCTGGCTACGTAAGATCAAATTTCTTACTTTAACTTTACAAGTTACCTGCATTTTATGTAGCAGAATTGTTTTGTGGTTAAGTGTGGCCTCGATTTCCCTGTATCTGATAATGAAAACATGAGACTATTACTACATTTATGGAGATGGAGAGCCAACCGATAATGCTGCTAGATTTTACAAATGGTTGACTGATGTTGGTATGAAGAGTAGATTTATTTGATTGTGCTCCTTCCTTGAGCCTTTTCTAATGCATTGGAATTTATAAGGATAGAATCTTGAAATCTCATATTATTTATCTTATTTCTTCAATCGATGAAATGTCTAAAAAGCTAAACTTTTTGGTAAAGTTTGCCTTCATTCCATTATACATCTATGAAATAATTTGTCCTTTTAACAAAAATCTTTTCCAAAATTATAACGGTAATCGTGCAACGCACGATCTCCACTAGTACTATTTAAAAAAGAATTATTTACACCCCCGTATTCAGTTCAAGATCAACTTGTAAATAACAATGCAATAACTAAGAAACTTATTTATAAACAAAAAATACTGTATCATTACGTAATTTGCTTATAAATAAAAAAATTACTTATCAAATATAATTCATTTAGTATAAAAATTTCTTATAAAATAAAAATACTACTAATTAATAAGATAAAAGATTGCTCACAAAATATAAAAGGTTACTTATAAGTAAATAAATTGCTTATATGTAAAAAATTATTTTAAGTACAATTAACTATGATTGTAAAATTTACTTATAAGTAAAAAATACTTATAACTTAAAAATCTAATTATAAATATTTTACTTTTTGAGTTAAAATTAACTCATATATAAGCACATGTTTGGTCCGGATTAAAATCTGATTTTAATTCAAATCAAAGTCAAACAATCAATATTAATCATATCTTTCAAGGGTCCCATAACTTTTCAACCACACATTTCAAAAAATTTTATCACAATTTACTAAAAATCTAATTTTAATTTCTACTAAACACCCTCTAAAAATTATTTATATGTAAAATATTACTAATGAGTAAAAAGGTTTCATACAAGAAACTACAATTGAAAAAATTTACTAAGGAACATGTATCTAATTTTATTAACGATTTCCCGTTATCTCCTCAAAATAATTTCCCGCTACAATTTTCCTTTTGGCTCGGTAGCTTCCACCCCCGAATTGGAGAATTAGAGAAGCGTGCTCGAAGAGTTTGTCTTGTTAAAAATACCAGTTGAACTTGTCTTTTCTTATTGAAGATATGTTATATTCATGGAAATTGAAGAGTCAATTTACG
>CAIGRQ010041752.1:0-12079 GCA_903798375.1 Fraxinus sp. D2006-0159
ATAATAATAATAATAACCAAATATTATCCAGAATACTGATTTAAAAATATACTCTTCCAAGAGTAATAATACATCAGTCTTATGAAATATTGATATTTATAACGTTTTGTTTCTTTTACAATAACTATATAAGATTATACCGGAATATTGATATAACGTAAATTTATGCTTCTTTAAGAGCAATAACATGATATTCTTTTGAAATGTTTGTATAAAGTGGGTTGTGTTTTTTCAAGAACATCAACACCATTTTGGTTACAATAAATATAATTTTTAGTTATTCTTTTTCTGGAGGATAAAAATCATTGAATATTTGTGCTCTATTCAAGAAATTAACAATATTATGTCTATGTTTGATGCCCATTATTTCATCAAAACTCATTTTGTAATACTGAATTTTTGGAGCATGTGTGGTTAAAAAGTATTTAAAATTTTTTTTGAGTTGACATGCAAAATATTTTATTGTAAGAATGTGTGGCTGAAAATAAGTTTTAGAAAAAATGAATTTTGAAATACAAATATCAAACACGGACTATATATTCTTTGAGAATATTAAAGATTATAAAGTTGTGGTCTTAAGAAGCAATAATGTCATATTATATTATAATAAGCTTTTACTGGAACATTAGTTAAATCGATTTAAAACTTTACAAAGATGACATAATAAAATAAAAAAACTTCTAAAGAATAGACTTACTTGAACCTTGTTTGGGCTCTGTTTTAATGAGATTTTGAGAAAAATGAATTTTAGAATAGTAATATTTTTTTAGAATGTGTGGTTAAAAAGAAGGAAAATTTTTAAATTTACGTGTAATATTATTTTATTGAATAATATGTGATTGAAAATGAATTTAAAAAAAAAATATTTTTGGTTTAATAGAGCTCACACAATGGCTTGGATTTAAATTCTTTGAAGAACCATAAATAATTGACAAAATTCATATTTTCAAAGATATAAATTTGAAAAATTTCACAGTACTTAAAAAATTTGCTATTGTTTACATAGCTACTGTCCTTGTATACCAACGTTTTGATCACAATTCACAGTTGCACTGTCCAGATTTGCAAATATCTGCAATGTTGATCTTGAATTCTCTCTATTTTGTGTGAGCTTTTTCGTTCAATAACATGTTATAAAACTAAAGAAATATATAAGAGAAGTATAGAATAAGTCAATAGACTTGTATATATTTTATTGAGAGCCGAAGTACTATATATATTTATTGGGTATAGTTAGGTTTGTAATGAATGTAATAGTCATAATAATTACAGCTGTAGGTGTATAATGGACATTCACAAATATTACTCTATTTACAATACATGTATAATTTTATCAAAATATATGATGCATAACACACTCATTACCGACAAATATTTTCGATAAAGTCATCACTGAGTTTCTTATTGACAAAAGTAAATCCCATCATTTAAATCATCTATTACCTCAATTATTTTATTTTAATAAACACGTATTTTTGAATTTAATATATATCTAGTTACAAAATCTATGAAATTGTGGTATAACAAAATTATTAATTAGGATTGATGTGTTGAAAGTAAAATGAAGAGCCCAAATTGAGAGTAATTTACAATATTTCTTCGGAATAAAAGAGAAGGTGAAAACGAAAAGTTGCTGGAATGGATCCCTAGACATAGCCAGTTAGATACAAGTATTTAACAATTGAATGATTATAAGCTACTTAAGCCACAAAAACAAGTAGAGATTTGGTACTTGAGATGTAAAGTTGGATCATAAATTATAAAGTTGAAAATGTTGTTCAAACTTAATTACACTTCTTAATCTCTAACAATAATTTCACTTAACTAACTGCTAGACCCCTCCTACATTTATACACGTACACTACTTCCCACATCTACTTGTAGTGTCAATTAATCTAATCACATATGTTAGAAACTAACACGTATTTGCATTTGATCAAGTTGTTTTAATTTTAATACATTTATGATTTGTTAGATGAGTAATGATATTCATCCCCGCTGGGGATGCAAATACAGTGTATGTGGCGTTAATGTGGCATTAAATGATAGATGAAATTTCACATTTCATTTAACCTATCATTTAAAGCCACCTACACTGTGTTTCCATCCCCACTGGGGATGAATAACATTACTGTTGTTAGATAATGTCGATTATACAACAACAAACACTGTTAATGAAAATAAAATTAAAATTTTATCTATTATATTGTTCAGTATGCACAACACATGTGATTAGAGAACAAATCTGTATATAGATGTTTATGCTTATTCTAGTTGTTAACATTTAATTTGTTAAAAATTGACCAATGGTAAAGGAAGGATTCCATATTTTATTTCTTGAGATTTCTCGTAAGCCTAAGTTTCTTGTAATTACTAAATGTTACTCTCGAAATTTGGAATAAATTAACACCTTTCGTCTCGAGCATTTAACGTTGTAGTCTCAATAGGTTAATTAGTAAGGAGACACATTTTTCTTTGTAGCTTTTTTGTTACGAAGATGGTACCTCCCCTAATTTTTCCCTCACTTGTTCAAGTTGTTTTTACTTTTTACACTCGTACACTTGTAGGGGTCCATGATTGACCCCTCCTTCGCGTCCATATCTACTGAGCAAATAGAACTTTAAATACTTATTTGACATATGGTATTACAATCATTATTGGATAGCATAATGAACATAATTTTATTTATATTTTTCTTTGGACATATATTTTTGCATTAGATCCACTTTATTAAAATATTTCACAATAATTTATTTGGTGAATTCAGTGAATATGATTTAGGATTAACAAAAACTATTAAAAAACAATATAATTTGAAATCCATTATATAAGCTAATTCTCACCATTTACAGACATTAGAGCATTTTTAAGACTCTCCAAATTTTATTTTATTTTTTATTTTTTAAAAAAAGGCTCTTTATTTTATAAAATCAATACTTAAAAACAAGCTCAAGAGACTGTGTTTTAGAGAGTCAATATTTAAAAATAAGTTTTAAAAACTCTTTATTTTGAATTTTTGGAATAGAGATTGAGGTTCGACTCTTCACTCTTTATTCTTAATTTATAATGATTACATTAATAAGTTACATAATTCAATACTTTAGTTTTTAAATTATTTAAATTATATTTGAATTGATTGACCATTAATATATAAAAAATTATGTTAAATAGAAGATAAGTAGAAATCAATAAATATTTCTTGAAAAAAGCATAAGAAATTTTGCTCTAAACATAAAAATGACATTTATTATACGTAAGATACTCTTTATAAATAGAGAGTCTCTTGAAAATGATCTCACACAATTTAACAAGAAACAAAACTCATAAAACTGTAAAATATTAAAGTAAAGTAATTATAACATTAGTATTAATAAACTTATTAAAAGTTCTCGTGTATAAAATAAATTATTGAACAAATAAGTAACAAAATTACTAAGTCCTGTTTGGCGTCACTAAAAAATCTAATTTAAATTTAAGTGAAATTTAACAATTAATTGTAACAACATATTTTATAGAACCCATTATTTTTCAAACACATATTTCATCAAATTTATCAAAATCTGCTAAACATCTAATTTTAATCTCTATCAAAATAGGGCTAAATATATGCTCAACAAATAAATGCCTGTAATTATTCTACCTAAACTTTTGACTATCCTGTTTATTTACAAAATTAATTGCCACTATAAAAAGTCAGAGGTCTACAATTTAAAATAATCATATTTATCATTAGTAGATGTTACTCTCACTTTATGTCGTCTGAGGCTCTAATTCGTTTTTTAATGAAGTTGTCATACATTTCATTGCTATAGATAATTAATCAAAGAATTCACTACTATGTAAACATATGATGATCTCTACTAATAATAAATGACACACATATCTTCACACGAACTTTGTATTAGGAATTTAACATGACTCGTCTCGAATCATTTTAATGGACTCAAATCAAAAAGTGCGCTATGATAGAAGTCAACTAGGTGTTAAATCCACCCTCAAGGCTGATCTGCTACCAATTGTAGACAAACAAATGTCATTATATGTCAATTAGGAAAAATGGTTACTGGGATTGGGGAAGCGTTGCTTTTGCTGATTCAAAATGAAGGGTAATATAAAATCAATCTATTTTTGATATCGTATATAGTTAGCTCATTCATCTTAATTAGCAATTCAAGCTACATATCGAGTTCAAGGGACAAAAATAATGTATATGTACATCCCATTTATACAAGACAAACAAACTATCTCACTGTTTGGCCCCAAATTTGGAGAATTTATAAATTTTGAAATAGTGATTATTAGAGAACGTGTGGTTGAAAAAATAATTAAAAATTTTAGATTTGTGTGCAATATTATTTTATTTGGAGAATATGGTTAAAATTAAGAAAGAAAGAAAATTTTAAAAATTTAATGGGGACCCTTGTTTGGGATCCATTTTTGGGCAGAAAATACATTTTTAAATAGTGTTTACAAGAGATTGTATATTAGAAACTAGAAAGTAAGAATTTCTTTCGATTTACGTGTATTATTATTTTATAGGAGAATTTGTACTTAAAAATGAATTTTGAAAATATAATTTATTATTATTATTATTATTATTATTATTTTGTAAAAATGGAGGCCAAACATATGCCATATCTCACGTCGATTTAGCTCTAAATTGACAGGCTCTTCTAAGCTGTCAAAATTCAAATGGTATGATGAGAAAGACGTTTGAATATATGAAATGATTACTTGGTGGTAATTTATCAAATAATTTGGTTAATAATATTAATATATATATATTTTTTTTCCAAGAATGATTGTTCTTTTAATTTAAGCCGAAGCCCAAGTCTGTTTGGGCCTGGTGGATGGTGATGTGGGCTTAACCCATTTTTCGCAAGTCCTCTCCATTCCACAACTACGGGTTTCCCTTGAGCCTACGTACATTTCTAAAGGATTAATAAATTACCAAATGTCACATCTAAACAATTAAGTGTGGTCCATTTTAAAATTAAGAAACAAAGTTTAAAATTTCAACAATCAGATATTAATTAAATTTTATTTATGAAATAATTAATTAAAAATACATTTTATTAATTAAATATATTAATGTTACAATTCTATACTACTTGATCACAAACTATCGAATTAATTGGTCATAAATTATTTCTAGATCATGAATCAAAGATTTTACATGTCACAAAGTAAAAATTTTATAGGCCACAAATCAAAATTTATGTAGGTCACAATTTAGTCATCGGTCACAAATCAAAAAATTTATAGATCAGAAATCACAAATTTTATGAGTAACGATTTGAATTTTTAGGTCACAAAATATCCAATTTATTGGTCATAACCTCAATAAATTGGTCTCATATTATTTATTTATTACAAATTAATCAACTTATTGATTAATTTGTAATAAATTACAATAACTAAATAATTGATCACAATAACTAAATAATTGATCACAAACACTCTTTATACAATCCCAATCCAACCAACCAACCCACTACCGCTACCACCACCACTACCATCTCACCATCATCATCACCACTAGCACCACCACTGCCTGTACCAAGAATCACAACCACCATCTCCTTCTCCACCAGAAAATCTCCAAACTAGTCGTCGTCGTCGTCGTCGCTGTCGCCGCCGCCACCGACTGTTTTGGCAATCACCACCACGAACAATTCAAATCCACAATCTCCTTCACCTCTACCACACTACAACCATCAACATCAATGCAAAGATGTAGACTAAAAATAGAGAAAATAGATCAACGACTCATACCAGGTAAATCATCATTGAGTGAAACAGAAAATAGATCCATGAGAAAACAAATGAAATAACATCGGTGACGTTTCATTGCAAAGACGCGTGCAACGATCGTGTGCAGTGGTGGTTCTGCACATGATCGTCGTGGCACCCCGTGCAATTATCGTATGCCTAAACCAGCAACGACCGTCGGAGCCGCCTATCTTCTACCAATTGTTGCTAGAGTTACTAGAGAGAGAGAGAGAGAGAGAGAGAGAGAGAGAGAGAGAGAGAGAGAGTAGATGTATGTTCTGTGACTTTTTATTTTGGAATTTTTAGGATTTTGGTGGTTATGATTTAGAGAGAGAAGATAAATGATAGAGAGAGAAAAGAGAGATGATATTAAATACTATTAATATTAAAGATTTGGCACGCCATGTTAAAAATTATCAAAACTTAAAGTGGAAAAAATGGTATCTACCCCCACTTTATTGTAACTTTTAGAAAGTTACTCCACTTTCTAAAAGCAATAAATGGCATAGAAAGAAAGTAAATGCAAATGAAAACTAGTCTAAAAACCTCTAAAGCTGGGCAGTCCATGTCTTTTAATCTGCACAAGTGCCATAATTGTCGAGGTAGGTCGGGTGGTACATATTCCTGATAGCGGTGCTGATTGCAACCCTTAGAAAAAAAAAAAAGTGAGTTTGCACCTTAGTTCTCATCTCTATAGATGTGGAAAATCGTATCCCTATCAAAGGAGATGAGGTCTCTGATCTGTCTAAGAATGTATTGAATCATCCATGATCCTACACCTTTAGTGATGTAGTGAATAATTACAGTTAAATCTACCTCAACCCAAATAGCTGAAATACCAAGTCCTCTAGCCAATGAATCTCATCTAGTATAGCTTTCAGCTTGGCTGTCAAAATCAGATATGGACCATATAATTTTGAAAACATCCTGACGCAGTACCGTGTATAGTCCCTAATGATGCCTCTGCCACTTGCAAATCCATCATTGATGCATCCATCAGTGTTGATCTTATAAGATCTCACTAGTGGAGTACACCACACAACCAAAAAAATGGTGATAAGGGATGGAGAGTTATAAAAATACTGAAGAGGGGTGAAAGACTCAAATCCCCTTGCCAATGTAAAGCTCTAAACAATCCTCCAATGTGAAGAAAAGAGAAAATGCAGTTGCATTTGAGAGAAAGTTGAAACCCTACTCAATTTTGTAGAAACATTAAAAATTTTATTGCATTTTATTCAGAAATCTTTTCAATAGTATAAAGATCATTAATTTAGGCATTGAAATAACGAAGTTATGGCCTCCCGAAACTTGGATGAAAATTTGATTTTATGCATGAAAATTGATAAAATCTGAAACTTCGTCAAATAATAACTTCATCTACACTGAGTTTTATACTTCCCATTTGGTATGGTTGAATAGATCTTCTCAGGACATTTTCAAAGGTATAAAGATCATTAATCCTGACCTAGAAATGAAGAAGTCATGGCCTCCCGAAATTCGGTAACATCAACCTTTTCCCATTCCAACTCTCGGATATATCCATTGAAGTCCCAAACATGACCTTAGAAATTGATTTTATACAATCTTACCACACAGATAAACTCAAAACATCGAAATTAATCAGGATGATCAATTGGAAAAAAAATTTCAAGGACGACGTGGCGGTGCGACGCTACCTTTTTATTAATTTGAAATAAATAATTACATATTGGTCCTGAACGTGAGGGACCAAATTCAACTTAAATCTCTCTTAAGGGAATGTCATGTATTCGAATCCTAGATAAGAGGAGTAAGAGACTAGATGCCATCTCAAAGCGGATAGTACGTAAGAGAACGACATGACAGGAGGTCTAGGTCGTTACAAGAAATCTTAAGATACGGTCATTTCTATGTTAAACTCTTTTGGATTACCTTTTAACATGTGAGGGAAGCTCTTCTTACTAGTTATATTCTTAATAGAATTCCTACTAAAAAAAATAAAATTAAAAGTCCTCATTTGATATATGGAAGGGTAGAACATCTTCTTATAGGTACTTTAAAGTATGGAAGTGTTTTGCTAAAGTTTCAATTCCAGCACCTAAGAGAATACAACTTGCTGTTGATTATATTTTTATAGGCTATGCTTTTCATAACAATGCCCGCATATTTTTAGTCATTAATTGTAAAACTATTTTTATTGATAGGAAAACAATTTTGAAACTAGAGATGCTGAATCTTTTGAAAATCAATTTCCTCTTAAAGAAAAAATACAAAGGATCAGGTAGTTATGTTAGTGTAACTCCTAGAGTTGGAGAGGATCCTACTGAATTAGAAGAAGTTAAAATAGGTGAAGCAGAAGACCAATGACTGTCGCTTATTTTGGATCCTGAATTTGTAACATACTTAATCGAGGATGATCATAATACTTTTAGTGAAGCTATATCTTCACCATATTCTACTTTTGAAAGGAAGCTGTAAATAATGATTATGGATCTATTTTGTCTAATAATACTTGGATTTTAGTGGACTTGCCTCAAGGATGTAAGAACATTGGGTGTAAATGGTTGTTTAAGAAAAAACTTAAGCTCGCTGGTTCAATTGATTTGTTTTAAGCAAAACTTTTAGCTAAAGGATGTAGACAAAAAATAAATAAATAAAAAAATGAGTCGAATTGTTTGATACTTATTCATCTATGATTATGATTACCTCTATTAGGATATTAATTGCGATTGCTGGTTTTTATGATTTAATTATTTATCAAATGGATATCAAAATTGTATTTTAAAATGGAGACATAGAAGAAAAGATTTACATGAATCAATCTGAGGGATTTGTTATAAAAGGTTTAGATCATAATGTATATAGATTTAAAAAATTCGTGTATGGCCTTAAACAAGCTCCTAATTAATATAATGAAATATTTGACATATAGTGGTTATGTGATAAATGAAGCTAATAAATGCATATATATCATATTTGAAAATAAATGTAGTGTGATTATTTGTTTATATATTGACGATATGTTGATTATGAGAACTAGTTTAGATGTGATTAATAAGACTAAACATTTTTTGAAAAAGGACTTTGATGTAATTGAGTCTAGCTGAAGTTATTTTGGGAATTAAAATGGTAAAAAATTCCAAAGGAATTTATGTAAGCCAATCTCATTATGTGGAGAGAGTGCTTATAATGTTTAATCAATATAAATATGTTCATGTTCAATATCTTATGAGCCAAGTCGTCATTTTATAATGTTTAATCAATATAAATATGTTCATGTTCAATATCTTATGAGCCAAGTCGTCATTTGATAAAACATTTAGGCGCTAGTGTTTCAGCTCTAAAATATGCAAGAGTGAGTGGTAATCTCAAACATCTCATGAATTGTGCAAGACCTAAAATGGCATATGTTGTTGGTAGACATAGCAAGTATACTAGTAATCCTAATAGTGAACATTGAGATGTATTTATTCAAGTGTTGAGGTATTTGAGATATTCTCTAGATTGAAATACATTAAACTAAATTTTCTATTCGTTAGTAGACTAAAACAACGACTAATTCTATATTGTTGTTGAAACTAAAGGAAAATCTGACATTCAACGACTACTTCTTTAGTAGTTGTTAACGGTGGTTTCATTTTCTCATCTTTAAATTTCACTTCCTGCCTAAAAATTCGTTTCACTCTTAAAATGTCTTTTCACATTCAAACGATTTTCACTTATCCTCGCAGGCATTTTATTTTATTCCAAAACCCTAACCACAAATCCATAAATTCATCTCTTCACATGGATGTGTGCCGCCTTCCTTTTCCTCACTCTCTCTAACTCTTTTTCTCTTTGAGCATATAGAGAGAAAAGGGAACCTCAAATTTCAATCTCCGCCATCAAGCACAGTTCATTTCGTGGCCCCATTGTGTACATCCATAATCACTCTCAATTAATTGATACCCTCCCACCATCTCAAAAAAGTTTTATAGATGTCATGTCCAATTTTGGTTTTACATCCATGGCTCTCTAATAGTTTACAACAGATTTTATGGCAAATGGTGTAGGAAAATATTGCTCTTCCACTTGAAAGGGTTGGAGAAGAAACTAGAAACAAATAATCATGATCATCAAAGAAGAATCAAAAGGCCTAAATACGATAATTATATCGTTGTCGTCAAACGATTTTTGCCCCTCTCGAATTGAAATTTGGTGCTTAAAAGGGTTTTTTTTTTGGCAAATGGTTTGTAGGATTTATCAAGCCTTGTAATAGAAAAACACTTAAACACTTAGGGTCCGTTTGATTGTAAATGTGGAAAATGGGTGGAAAGAAAATGTTTTACTGGGAAGTTTTTTTTTTTTAAAACAAATATTTTATTGGAAAACTTCAGTTGTGGTTGAGGAAGACCGTGGTTACACAAGACAATTCATCATGACAAAACCACGTCACCATCTAAGATAAGGTAACTCCCACTGATCTGTACGCAGAATCCCTCTAAGAGTAGTTGGAACCTCATCGCCATAAAGGAAATCATTAGAAGATCCATCGCTCGCCATTTTTGCCAGAAAATCAGCAACCATATTGGCCTATCTAAACACATGTTGAACCCGGGCATTAAGTAGCCGAATCAGTTTCATAATATCTTCCCAATATTCCCAAAGCCACCATAAGGAACAAGCACCTGTTTTCACCTACTGGGCGAAGACCTTAGAGTCTGTTTCAACAATAATACCCCATACTCCAAGGTCCCTACACGTACACAATCCATCAAGAAGAGCATGAGTTTCAGCCAACATATTCGTACAAGGCCCATATTGGTGATAAAAAGCAGCCAAAAATGTTCCGTTTGAGTCGCATAGAACTCCTCTTCCGCTGGCTAATCCCGGGTTTCCTTTAGATGCACCATCAACATTAAGTTTATAATGCTTCTCCAATGGCTTCTTCCAACTGATCATTTGTACTTTTGACTGCTTAACATCAATAATAGGACAGTTTAGGGACTGCAAGCAATGAACTTCGCGAGCTGAGATTTTACTAACACTAGTAATCAGTCTAACAACTTGGGATAAAAAAGATTTGATAACCCAACAACTTTCTGCCATACAGTAGGTAGTCCTTTCATACGAGCATCACATCTACATTTCCAGAGCGCCCATGTGAAAATAGGTGGTGTAATACCCCGAAGAATTCCCAACTGCGAGGAGCTAGAAGCCTGTATCCACCATAAATTCATTCTGTTTCTCCAGGACGAGAATATGGAAGAGATAGATTAAAGTGAAGTTCAAAGTGAGACCAAACCTGTTTAGCCACCTCCCCAAGACACAATACATGGTCAACAGTTTCCACCGAGGGATTCACACAACATTGGCATTTAGAAACCAAAGGAATCCCAATAGATTGAATCGCATCATCAACTGGTAAGCGGTTCAATTGAGCTCTCCAAGATACAAACGAAATTTTTTTTGGGACTCTCTTATCCCACAACCAACGTCTCCA
This sequence comes from Fraxinus sp. D2006-0159, assembly GCA_903798375.1. Taxonomy (NCBI): domain Eukaryota; kingdom Viridiplantae; phylum Streptophyta; class Magnoliopsida; order Lamiales; family Oleaceae; genus Fraxinus; species Fraxinus sp. D2006-0159. The sequence continues at coordinate 11,234 of CAIGRQ010041752.1, forward strand.
TGCACAAGCCATGTCCTTCTTACGGATCACTTCCCAAGCAGATTTGGTCGAGAATAAACCATTTTTACTAGGCTTCCAGATATAGTGGTCACTCCCCTCACGTAATTTTATATGCACACATTCAATAGAGGAAGCTTGGTTTTCACCCACTAACTCCCTTAGTTGAGTTCTATTCTAGCTCCCTTCATTGTAAATAGATCTTTGACTTGTAATTGTGGTTCCTTCACTTCGAAACCTGCCTCAGCTAGACTTTGGGATCCTAGCCAATTATCATACCAAAAATTTGATGAGCCATCTCGAACTCGACAAAAAGAATTTGTCAAGACAATAGGCAATGCCAAAACAATCCCTTTCCAAAAGCGAGATTGTATGGGGGATGCTTTCATCAAAGTAACAACATCGCTTTTCTTATATATCGATCCAAAATATTTTGCCCAAAAGGATCCCTCTTCCAACATTTTCCATGCAAACTTCATAAATAATACTCGTTGCACATCGCTAAAATCCCGAATGCCCAAACCTCCCTCCCCCACAGGATAACAAATTTTTCTCCACGAAACCCATTTTTCCCTCCTAGCACCATCATTTGTGTTCCAGAGAAAAGATGAGAAAATACTGCTCAATTCATTATGAATACCCTTAGGAAATTTCAATACTAAAACAACATGAATAGGCATGCTAAAAAGAACATGCTTGATCAAAGTAATTTTACCCCCGAAGGAAAGTAGACGACCTTTCCAACCAGCCAGTTTCTTTTGGATTTTATCCATCAGTAGTTCTGATAAGTGTGTTTTACGCACTTATTTATACCACAAAACATGGACTATTGTCGATAGATACGTTGAA
>CAIGRQ010041829.1:0-12296 GCA_903798375.1 Fraxinus sp. D2006-0159
ACTTTGTACAAGTAGCATGGTCCTTCATGCATTGTATCTTCAGCCATTTCTTTTGTGTCTTTTCCGCATTCAACGGTTAGGATCTCTCGCTACTTTTGAGGACCAATTCCCTTGGGATTCTATGGTTGTAATGGGTTCTTTCTAGTGCTATATATATGCATGTTTTGTTGTGGTTTGGTTACACCTATCTTCATGGAGAATGAGCCTTGTTGCTTTGTTTATTATTGATTCCCGTGGGAGATTTCGTATCCCTACCAGTCTTTGCATTACCCCAGACTTTGCATTACCATTGTCCCTTCTTCTTCTTTTCTGACTCCGGTGTATTTTTCTAATGTATTATTCTTGAATCTCACATTATTACCTTATATGATCGGACAAAGTTTTGGAATTACCTTAAGATTTCATCGCTTGTGATACAGAAGCAGAAGTTGGATGAAAACATAGGATCCTTAGATCCATCTGGACCTTTAGGGGCTGTAATTGCATCTAAGAAGTGTGCATCTAAGAACAAAAAATTGGATCAAAGGATTTTGTTGATAAACAATTACAATTAAAAATCAAAACAAATCATCTCACCTAACTATGAGTTTCACCTCCTAAATTTAAAAGTCTAAATATTTAAACTAGAACAAGAGGAGAAATAATTATTTGAGAAAAAGATATTTGTGTTGCCTTCTTCAAATGGGGAGGGGATATTTATAGATTTCCCTCCAAGTGTTGGGGTAACTTGGTAATTCTTGCGTTGTGCCAGGTAGCTATCCCTTAGTGGGAGTCTGATGATCGATTTCAGTGGGAGTCTGATAACTGATTTCGGTTAAGGATCATGTTTTGGTCATTTGCCCATATGTAGCTTATATTGTATATGGGAATAGTTCGCAATTTTTGGGCGAACATTTTGCATCTTCTTTCTCTCACATATTGCCTTTTGCTTCGTTGAAAGGAGATCTCTCGAAATGCTTTATCTTGTTCAACATCAGTAATGGATTAAATTCGACAATAAAAGTTAACGTGGTTAATGTAAAAGAATTCTTCATATTATATCTCAATGTGTGTGAGCTTTGAAATTTTAGAAAAACTAGAGAAATGTGAATACAATTAACTACGCTATTCGCGTAGATCCTTGCTCGTGCATGGAGGATTTAGTTCCCAGTATTTAGAACATCAAAATGTACAGAGTTAAAAATGATTGCTGAAAAACTTTCTTTCATAATACAGTCAAATTGTATCGAGCTCGATTCAAACAAACAAAACAAGCCCTATATTCTTCTTTCTCTGTACCTTTGCCCAAACATAGTTTAACTTAGCCCCTGTTTGACATCCTTATTTTGGCATTTTAAAATGTGTTTAATTTTTTTTTTTACAGTGCCATTTTGGTGTGTTCAAAAGAAATTTATTGGAAACAATACTAATTTGTCATTGAGAGCAAGTCTGTGATGGCCTGAAATTAGAGATTATAAATGCAACATGGCCAAAAAAATTAAAAATTGCTTTCACATATCATATTCCGCTGGCACTGCCTGTACATAAATTACAGAACTATACATTTCTGATTTTGAAGACTCCGGAAAAATGCTATGTAAAAGGGAAAAAAGCCATGGTCGGGCTGAAGACTAGCATATGAAGAAGATCGACCCCATTGATCTCACCAAGATGAATTAGTGTGTCTAAAACAGTCAGCTTCTTTGTAAGAGTTAATCGAAATACTATGCATTCGCACCCTCAAAACAGATTAGTGGACTCTGATTAATAGTCATTATAATGGAGGAATTTCTCATACGCCGTTCCTCTGAGAGCCTTGTTGACGTCGTCCCAGTTCTTGATGTGCTCTGACAATGGTCCTTTGTGTATTTTAACTTGGCGACTTGTTAACTCCATTTGCGGCAGCCTTAAAAAGTCTTGAACATCAACCAATTTCTGCAACATAAGTGAACGCAATGAGGCACAGGAATGTAAACTTTCACAACACGGGGACTGAAGAATTGCTGATAATCAAATCTTATAACTTCAAATGAATAATTATAATAATTTTGGCATTCAGAAAAAGGAACATCCTAGAACAGTCCACAATCATCATAAAAATGTGAGCAAGAATTTACAATTATTTATTAACTGGTAAAATTTGATAACTCTGCCTGTGTTTTCATTGCCAATCCCAAGAGGTCGCGGTATGCAATTGGCAAAAATAAATTTTCTAAAATCCTAGGACATTAATCATAGTACACATTTAGTTGGGATGTTCGATCTAGTTGCTTTAGATATCTCAGTAGATCAGAAAAAGAATTCATGTAGCTGGCCTTAAATTTATTGATAACAAGACTTGGCCTCTATTTGGAAAGAATTTATAAACAATTTACTTTATAAATATATAGAAATAAGTGGTGAATAAGAGGATAATACTTATGGGTCTATTGAAATGTGTAATTGAAAATGAAAGTTTCACCATTTATAAATAGTTTAGTTTTTTTTCCTTTTCGTGGTTAAAATTTCATAATAATAGTAGACTAAGTTGTGCAGAAATCTATTGCAACTTCAACCTCACAACTTCTATAACATAACTAAATAAAGGTTGCAAAATTATGAATTTCCATAATTATTTGTCAATGACTCCTTTTGATGTTGAAGAAGCAACTTACAGTTCGATTTTTTACAAGATCTTCGTAGTACAGAATGACGTGCCGAGTGCTGCTAAAATACTCCAAGGCCTCCAAAACTATCTTTTCCATTTGCTTTAAATCCGTCACCAGAGACGATAAATTGATGACTGGCTTATATCTGGAAAGGGTATTGGCCTACACAAAACAGGTAAAAAATCACGATCTTAAGAATGCATGCCCCTTGGGGTCAAAAGGGGTGACAGTCGGGGTACCTCTTCAAGCGAGTGCACATGAGACTTGTGAGTTCCATTCAGAAGTTTTGCATATCGATCAAAGGAATTTGCAAGTACTGAAACCATGCGGCGTAACAGATTTCTTCTGAAGAGAAATATTACAGAAACGCCTCTATTGTTGAAGTATTCTTCAATTTCTTTATGGTTCTCCATCAACCCCTGTATCAGCCAACAAATAACAATACAGATAAACATTTTTTCCCTGGTTAACACTATCAACTGAAAAGGGGGGATGACAAGAATATATGTAAAATTTAAGTTTCCAGTGACTGCACATTACACTTCTACCAGCCAGAGGGGTTTCAAAAACACAAGAAGGTAAATTCAAAATGAAAAGACTTTTTGGGCATGTTAGGTCGGGAGGATTAGATAGGTCTTGACAATTGTAAGCATGGTTTAAGAAATCCTGGCTTGCCTTAATACCCGTCTCAGAGTGACACCCAAAAAAATGCCTCAAAGCATTTATTGTAATGTAGTTTTGGAGGTGTATGCCTCAACTAAGTAAAATATGTGCTGCAGAGAACGACCCAAGGCTTCTAAAGTGTGCAATCTTTAATTTTCCAGACTTATTTACTTTGCTTTAAGTATGAGCCCCCAAAATATTATAAATTCTGATTGACCGACTTTGGGAATAGCCAAATGCCCCACTTTAACATTAAATTTGTTTCTCTAGACTCGCTTTGGGAATAGTCTAGTAATATTTGCCTTTTTGTTGCTTAAAAGATTTATCTTATGTTTTTAGCACAGTTTTAACTTTTAATTGTACTATTATGAATTTTGAAAATTGCTTATGTTTAATTATGCACTTATTTTGCAGTTCAATAATATTTTGACATTTTAAGTTCATGGTGACATTTATGCCTCAAACATCTCGAGGCCTACGTCTCGCTTCATGAAAAAAAGGCATCAGTACACAATTATGCCAGATGTACCTAGTATTGTGTACCGGAAATGAGTGAATTCAATTACTTTTACTATGCCAAAAAACTGAAATGTGTGAACCACTTGGTCTTTAAGAATATTAACCAGCGGTTCACCTCCCTCTCTCATCTGAATTTACTTTATAGCATGATATATATATCAATCAACAAACAACAAAATCTGCTCTTTTGATCTGTCCTACTTGTGTACTTAATTCAGTCATAATAGTTGTTGTATCAGAGCTCAAACGAATTGAGGTACTTGAATTGTTTAACATGGATAATTACACTGCATGATGAAACTTCCACCGGGCACAGGGCAATAAATAGAAGAATCATATGAGAATGTGGATTGTTTTGCACAAGTACTAGATTATGTGACGCATTTTTAAAGAAGGCTCCTGTTACCTGTAAAACTTATATTTTCAAGATACTTCCGTAGCACTCAAAAATTTATCCTGAATAATATGTTACATGCTTCAAGAAACTTTGTCCTAAAATAAATTTCTGTTACTACATTCTTTTGATCTGCAAGTCACTCATTGATCCTCTACTAGCAGGCAATCGCAACTGATTAACAAAATACAAGATCTACGAAAATTTGTCCATTCTGAATTCATTAAACCTCATTTAGAGACAATCCTTGTATAATGCAATCCGTCCTGGAGTAAATCCCACAATGCCCTCCCTAAAACATAGTACTATGGACTCTTTGCTAATATCAAATTGATCAAAGGTTGAATACCTTACTGTCTTTTACATATTCTATTCTCTTCGTAAGTTTTAAGTTACTGTTTACTCGCTAAACTAGACTGTCTATCATTGTCCACACGTCTAAAACTGTTGACCAATCTATTAAGAAGGGTGTCATTTTGGTTCCCCGACTTTCTCTCCAAATGCAAAAGTAGGGTTTAACTTCAGTGTACTCAAAACTTAATTAGGCACTCCAATCATGAAGTATTGCGATCTCTAACCTGATTAAGCATCCACTTGAAGCCGACTGCAGCTGAACACTGGTTCTTGGAAGCACTGGTAAACCAGTCCAGGTTATAAACTCTATTAAGAGTTGTCAATATTGACGTGACATTATTTCTCCTCTCTTTGACGGAAAATATCTCGCCATTGGAGCTTACATTAGTATGGCTATTTAACAAAGTCTCAAACCATCCACTTCCGGATCTTTGCATTGACAATATAGCAAAGTACCGTACAGGATTACACGCACATTCAGCCCTAGCATATACAGAAGAAATCAACATTAGATCGAGCAAAACATGAGAAGGAAGATTAATAGCCAGAGAAAAGTTTCATGTATACCTACTAAAGGTTTCAGGCTTTGGATAGTGCACATATGGAATTTGAGATTGATCAACTTCATAATCACGGCAATGCCTCTGGTTGATTTCAACATTTAACAATTTACTGCTGGTGCCAAATTTTGATTGATTTAAACAGACTGAGCAGATATAGACACCACAAACCATTGCAAATACCAACACTATTATCCTCAACAAATTTGGGGATTTCTTGGGTGCTTTTATAATTATGGAGCCCTGAAATCCATTTAAAAGCCATTGTCACTACAGGGAAAAAATAATAATAAAAAAAAAAAATAGAACCCGTCATGTTCGATCTGTAAGGAAGAAATTTGGGTGTAGAGGGAGGTTTAAAAGCAAGCCAAAATTAGAAAACAAGTATGATGTCAATTTCACAAAGATTATTATAAACAAATTCAAATTTCCTCTCCCATAGGCATAACTTACTATATCAAAAATATCCCACTCAATTCATCCAAACCAGCCTAACGACAAGCATAAATTTCCACATATTTTCAACATTGAATAATATTAAGAAGGAAAACATCTAAAAACTAATATCAAAGAAGAAAAGAAGCTAAGCTATTTCCAGAATTGCAGGCCAAACATGCCCATAGAGAAAAATCTAAATTCAAAGAATCAATAAAACCAAAGCTCCAATGAACTCATAGCTCATAAATTTAATAAACCAAGACTACATTAAAAATATTTCACTCAAATTCATCACAACCCACCAAAGAATAAGCATGAATTTCAACAGATTTTCAACATTGAACTATTAAGGAAGAAAAACAGCTAAAAACTTTTATTAAAGAAGAAAAAAAGCTAAAAAAAATTCCAGTATTGCAGATCAAACACCTAAGAGAAAAGCTGAATTCTTGAATCAAGAACACCATAACTCCAATGAACTCAAACCCATAAAAATTCAATAAATCAAGAAACCGAATAAATGAGAACACAAAAAAAAAATACCAACCTTGGTGAAAACACAGATTGCTTCAGCCATTATTTCTCCCAAGAAAGAAACAAAAAATCAAAAGGGCCCTTCCCAGAAAGCTCAGATTCTTCTCTATATATAAACGACGTATATACATATACAGGGAACACCGAGTTCAGCAATGTCCCTCGTTAAGAACGAAGCATTAAAAGCTTCCAGCTGGGGGCACTCCTCTTTACTTTCAACTTCTTCTTCTCCGCCCAGTCTCTTTCGAAATACTTTATTTCAAATATAATTGAAATCAGATAAAAATAGAAGTTCAATGAATATTTAATTATTAAGGATAGATTTTGATCTCGTAAATTCGTACCCAATTGGCGTAATGCAGAGTAGTAGAGTCTAGAGTCCAACACCAAACCTAATAAAATAAGAGCACGCGATTCCAGGCGGACCGAAGGGCAAACTGTAAAGCTAGCGCTGCTTATTAGAAAGAAATTTAGAACTTTGACTTTTGTTGGGTCCCTTTCCTATGAGTTAGGGCAGAGATTATCGATAGTAGGAGTGTCTTATAATCGGATCGCATTTCAATTCATAAAAACCAAAAAAGTCAAGGATCAAAATGATGGAAAAAAATAAAAATAGAATTTTGAGTTTAAAGTCAATTGAATTCTTAGCTTGTTCTAATGGTTTCTTATTTCATGAATTACACATTATTAAATTGATTTTTCATTTTTTTCAAGGCGAACGAATACATTCAGAGAAGATTTTATAGTATTAACATATATACACAATAAGTAGAGAATACAATGACCCGGGACTCGTTATGTGTAGCCCTCCCTGCCCCTCGTACCGTTGGGAACTTATACGAGATTAAAATATCACGACTTACCATTACATTTATTTATTTATTTGATTTTATTACTAAATATAATTTAAATTTAAATACATAAAAAATAAGAGTCGAGTCCAGTTCGGAGGGAGAACCATGTTCCCCAATCCCATCCTAATTTCCCGTGGTTACATTTAGGTTGGAGAATTTTGACATCTCTAATAAGAATATTTACATGATAAATATATTGATCTTAATGTTATTAACGGGGTCATGACAATTTTGCCTTTTGCAAAAGTCGTGTGACAACAAATCACGTGGGCACTAGAAAGCAATCCGGACTGTTATCAAGACTTTGGCACCACTCGAATGAGTTAAATTGCTTTTCCGTAACATGGTTCAACCCCGAATTATCATGAAAATTAAACCCCATCCACTAGAGATATCGCTTTCCAAGTCGAGTTCTAACGAGATGACTCAATCTCTCTCTTAGATTGTTCCCAAATCCTAAAAATGGCTACTTGCTCTGCTCTACTATACTATACTTGTGCAACCAGCATCAAGGGTTAGGACCTAAATGGCAAAAATAACAAAATGAGAACCTCTTTGCTACTCAATGCGTAAGTCGAGGGCTAAAGTTGCAGTTTTCCCAATTAATTATCGGAAATCTTTCTATCTAGTCAATTTCTTTCGCTAAAAATTTTATTATCACTTCAGTCGTGCAAAAATGATTGCAGTGTCATCTAGGAAATGTAATTTTGACGATAAATATTGGAATGTTTAAAAAGACTAGATATTCTTATTAATATGCCTAGTTTGAAGAGTGACTAAATAAATCAAAATTTGTGCAAAAAATGAAGAGATTTTGCCCAAAAATTTTCGTCAGCTTTGTTTAGTTTGACGAGAATATATAGATAATTTGAAACTCGTGAAAAAGGGGAATCGAAGAATTTGTATCACTTAAAAGAAAGCATTCTGCCATGATGCGTCTCTTTATCCACACCTCCAATTAATTAAATGGAAGTTGAATCGATTCGAAATATGTACAAAATTTTCCTCAAGTCTGAAGTATAGATCTAGAAGCACATTTTGGGCTTTAATTATTTTGGTTACTTTAGAATTCACAACACTATTCATTTCAACGATATGATCGCATACACGCTTGTTCTAAGAAAATAACATCAATCGAGATATGACTAATTATTTTACAAATTCAAACCTGTCTTATGAGATCCATGTTTAAATTGTTAATTCTTGATTTTTAATCATTAAGTTCTAACAATTCGAATTTGTATGTATATTAAACTCGGTATTACAACATTAATTTAGATAAATTGACATTGTCTTTTCAAATAATAAGTGTACTATTCGTTTCAGTATAAAAATCCTTTTACCCATCTCTTAACCTATTTTTATAGTTATAATTATCAGCAAGTCGACAAGTTAATAAATTAAATGAAAATAAATTTATATTATCAGCACATCTCCAAAAAAAAAAAAAAAAAAAANCTTTATTATTTATTCTTCCAGTTGAAGTTTTGTTTCATCATTTATGGCACGAGTCGACAGAGATATTAGAAAAATAAGCTTCATTTTGGAAATTAGAGAAACAACGTGCCCTTTACGGTAATTTTAATATTTTAGACCAAAGACTTGTTCCCGCCAAAAAATTTGTTTATTTCCTTGGTCAAGTCAAATGACAGTGCTTCAATAGCTAGTTTTCGATGATTAATTAGACGAAATGATTTTCAGAATAATATTAACATACGCAAGTTCAGACTAACGTAATAAACATGGGTAATGCTTCTTGGCCCGGCTCAAAGCCAGGGCCAAGAACAGGGGCGCCATGGTGAGCCAGGCCCTATAGCACGTCCCAATAAACATTTTTGGAGTGTCAAGGGAGACGGACGGAAAGTCTAAGGCCTTATATGGTGTTTGTGTGGAGATGTGTAAGGATGACAACGGAATGAATATGGAACGAATTGGTCATTTCCACCCCTGTCCCGTCGAGTATTTTTGTTACCTTTTTCCATTCACATATCCAGTTAAAGCGGGATGGGGCAGGTTCAAGGTGAGGCGGGGAGGACAGGGCAGGTCTCTTGCTCCATTTATCACCCCATTTATTTTTATTTTTTATTTTTTTTTATTTTATTTATTGCTTTTATTTTTTTTTATCTATTTAATTAGTCCTTGTTTGAAACACATTAAAATTTTCATTTTCATTCTTCTACTCATTTTAAAACACACATTATTCAATAAAATAACATTTTTCATCACATCAATAACTTTTCCTTCTTTTTCAATCACACATGCTCCATCATTCTACTATTTCATAATACATTTTTTCAAAATAATGTAGCTCAAACACGCCCCTAGTAAATATTATTACTTTTTTATTAATTTGTTAAAAATAACTTATATTCTTTTTAATAATAATGATAAAATTATTATTTTGTTTGATAAAAAATTTAAATTTGAAATTAATTTTAAACATGACGGATAGCGGGGCGGGGACTATATTTCTCGTACCCGCCACATACTCGCTTCGAGGTAATGACCATCGTCTGGTCACCGTCCTCATCACATTTATTCGATTAGATAGGTAATCCTCGTCCCATTCGGGAAGGGGCCCACGAGTATCGGGTTAAACGGATTTGTTTGCCATCCTTGAAGAGGTAAATCTTGCTAGATTCGACTTTACAAATTTTTAGATTGGATCGGACTTTTTTTTTTGTCAAAGAATTAAAAAAAAAAAAAAAAAGTAAAAGCAATCTCAATAATACATATTTAGGGCGTGTTTGGTAGAGATTAAAATCGGATTAAAATTGAAAAATTCGTCGTTATTGTTGACTTTTATTATCGAATAACATCTATATTTTCAATTTCAATTGAATTTTAAACACGATCGAACAAGCTCTTAGCCCTTCCAATCATGTCAAAGTGTATGTCACCTGCTAGACATGATTATATTTCAGCACGTGCTTCTGTATACTACACAAATATGTCATAGATTATGAACTAGGTCCCGCCTCTACTCAGTAGGATTGGTCCATTATCGAAAGAGGCCTAACAAAGTTATGGAAAAATTATCTAGAAACCCCACAATTAAAATTTAGTTTTTATAAATAAGAAAATGAAGTTTAAATTTTAGATTTCAAGTGGTATATATGATTATTAATTGTAATTAATAAAAATTTTATTATATCTAACCACTTCAAGTGTCACGTGGGAAACTTTCCTTGTTGATTATTATTTATTGTATTGTCCTCTTTATTTTTTTTTTATTTTTTTTCTTTTTAATTCTACTTGAGAGCTCAATCGCTTCTGAAGATTTTTACTTTGTTGGTAATTTGCCCCATAGAGGGTACAACCTTCTTTGCAAAAAATTGTTTTAATTAAACTTTAAGTTTCCAACTGAGCCCTAAATATGGGTCCTTTAAGACCCCTTTAAATAATAATTATCATTTTATCTCTTATTATTTTTCAATTTAACATGTCATGCATAGACTTAAAAGAAAGCATTCTACGATGATGTGTCTCGTTATCCACACCTCCAATTACGTAAATGGAAGTTGAGTCGATTCGAAATGTATACAATTTTTTTTCTCAAGTCTGAAGTATCAATCTAGAAGCACATTACTTCAATTATTTTGGTTACTTTAGAATTCACGACACCATTCATTTCAACGATATGGTCACGTACACGCTTGTTCTAAGAAAATAATATTACTCGAGATATGACTAATTATTTTACAAATTCAATGAGATCCATGCTTAAATTGTTAATTCTTGATTTTTAATCATTAAGTTCTAGCAATTCGAATTTGTATGCATATTAAACTCGTTATTACGACATTAATTTAAACAAATTGACATTTTCTTTTCAAATAATAAGCCAACTATTCGTTCCAGTATAAAAATCATTTTACCCGTCTCTTAATCTGTTTTTACAGTTATAATTACCTGCAAGTCGACAAGTTAATATATTAAATGAAAATACATTTATATTATCAGCACATATCAAAAAAAAAAAAAAAATCGTAATGAGCTTCAAAAAATAATAATTTGTGTTGGAAAAAAAAACATTTGGGAGAGTAAAATGGCGCGAAACAAGGTCCTACGACATTGACTTCGAGGACAGATTTGCCCTTTACAATTACTTTATTATTTATTCTTCCACTTGAAGTTTTGTTTCATCATTTATGGCACGAGTCGACAAAGATATTAGAAAAATAAGCTTCATTTTGGAAATTAGAGAGACAACGTTCCCTTTACGGTAATTTTAATATTTTAGACCAAAGACTTGTTCCCGCCATAAAATTTGTTTATCTCCTTGGTTAAGTCAAATGTCAGTGCTTCAATAGCAAGTTTTCGATGATTAATTAGAGGAAATGGTTTTCAAAATAATATTAATATATGCAAGTTTAGACTAACGAAATAAACATTTTTTGAGTGTCAAGGGCAACGGACGGTCAGTCTAAGGCCTTGTATGGTGTCTGTGTGGAGAGGTGTAAGGATGTTAACGGGACGGGATGGTCATTCTCACCCCCGTCCCGTCGGGCATTTTTGTTTTCTTGTTACATTCTCATACCTAGTTAAAATTGACTTGGTCACATAACGTCGCAATTAAAATTGACTTGGTCACGGACAGACATACTGAAGACAATTTTGATAACATGGGTTAGTGACTTTGGTACATACAATCACAAATTAGACGGTTACAAACATTCATACTAAAGGCAAATTTGGTGAAAGTTAATCACTGATAACACAAATTAGTGACTTGGTTACATACAGTCTCAAGTTTGACAGTCATACTGAAGACAAATTTAATCATAATTAGTCACATATAACACAATTCTGGTCACAAAAAAAAATCAGGTCACAAATTACATAGTCACAAATCTGGGAGATTCCATGGGGGTGGGGTATAATCTCCAAAAAATGATTTAAATTTTTTGAATTTTGTTAAAGGTTGGGATGAGGGTGGGGCGGGTGGATGGAGGTGGTTCTAAGATGGGGTGTAATCTCCACAAAAGATTTTTAGTTTTTGAAAAAAATTTATAAGTTTTGTTAGGATGGAGTAGGGTTGGGTGTAATCTTGAGCAAAGTTTTCAATTTTTGAAATTTTTTTACAAGTAGAATGGGGTGGATGGGACATGTGGGTCCGTGGGGTGGGTCTGCGGAGTACTATTAATTGATATATTATTAATTTGGTAGGGGTGGGTGAGGATACTATTAGGAGATAAAAAATTCCAATTAGTTATATATTATATTATTAATTGGAATTAACACCTGAATTTTAAAATAATTTGACATCTTTGTTAATTTTGAAATGAAATTCTTGTATCTAAGAATTATGTATTGTTATCAAAAATTATATAGTGAAAATTACATGGATCCCTAC
>CAIGRQ010041856.1:0-20041 GCA_903798375.1 Fraxinus sp. D2006-0159
AGCCGTCGAGCTTTTTTGCCATCCCTAGGTGCCGCTACATCCATATGCCCAGATTTTGGGTGCTGCAATGCCTGTACACTGTTATTTTTTTTTAAAGTTCAAAACAAAAATAAAAATAAAAGAATTATGAATTAACAATTAAAATTCAAATCTCGGTATTAAAAATTTCTTATGGATTACTAATTTTCCTAATTAAATTAATTTAAACGTGTTATCAAAGTAACATTTCTTGTCTAGATTAATTTATTTAAAATATTAGGAATGTTGCGCGTGCGTAATTCTGGCGGATATTCATCGGCCCAAAAGAAGGTGAATGTTTAGCGGAATTACATGCATTAGTATTGTAATAAATATTTGAAAATTGTAAATTTTTTTAATGAGAACAATAAATCGGTTTAAAGATAGGTTTATTGTTAATATTTGATTACTACACCAATAGTACTACTTACAAATTGGTATTTCTGTCTAAAAACTAAATATCAATGTTGTGCTCAATTTCTTGTGATGAAGTTTGTCATTATTTGAATTAATTAATTGTTTAATACAGATTCCAATATAAACATATTTCTTTGGCTTTGTATTCTATTCAAGTAACTCTTTTGCTTCTACAATATCTGCAAACATCAACTTTATCCCCTTGCTAAATGGAAACAGGGAATGATCCAGAATCGAATTACAAGTCGAGCTGATACGTAAAAAAATTACATTTTTCTACTGAAAAGAATTAATGCGCTGGGCCCCGCCAGATCTGTCCCTGAATGGAACCAACTTTAAAGATGGGAAAGAGAACATTCAAATCATTCTTGACTGCGTGGACTTAGACATTACGTTAACGACTGAACAACTCACTGCACTTACGGATAAAAGTTCCGCTTATGTAAAATGGGACTTTGATAAATGGGGCCGTTCAAATTGCATGAGTCTTATGATCATGAAGCATGGTAATTCAGAATCATTCAAGGGCGCTATGTCCGATAAGGTAACTATTGCCAAGGAATTTTTTTGATGAAATTGAAAAATACTTTGCAAAAAGAGATAAGGCCGAAACTAATACGCTTTTAGCAAATTTAGTTTCACTAAGGTATAAAGGTAAATGAATTATTCGGGGAGTACATCATAGAGTGTCTCATATTGCTTCAAAACTGAAGGTACTAAAGCTTGAGCTTTCTTATGACTTACTCGTGCATTTGGTTTTGATTTATCTTCCTGTACAATACAATCAATTCAAGGTCAGTTATAATTGTTAAAAGGAGAAGTTGATTCTAAATGAGCTCATTTCATACTGTATACAAGAAGAAGAAATGTTGAAGCAAGAAATGACTGAAAGTGCTCACTTGGATATTACATTTAAGGACAAGTTCAAGAAAAAAAAAAGAATAAGTAAGTTGTACCAGGTCTAGCTCAAAAGAAATATCAAAAACCTAAAAATGATGAATCATCTGGTTATTACTTCTGTGGAATCCGGGACACTTGAAAAAGGGATTTACCAAAGACAATGCTTGGCGTATAAAGAAAGTGTTGCATGATGCTGAAAGATTCATCTACACGGGCGACGACAAGCTCAACTTGATCTTTTGTGATAGCAACCGTGAATTATGATATTTCGCTTTAGATCGCAGCACAAGATTTTTGTCGTGGTAAGTAAAGATGCGAAAGTCTAACTAGCGAATTGTATCTGAAGCAGCGTCTATATTCTCATCGTATGAGAGAAGGTACATCCCTTGAAGATCACCCAACCTTTTTTTATGGAAATCATAGCTAATTTAGAAATCTTGAGGTTAAATATTATGAAGAGGATTTGAGCTTGATTTTGTTGTGTTTGTTGTCCCGCTTTATATATGTCTTTTAGAGACAAGATCTTATATAGTCGTGATACTTTCACTGTTGAAGATGCCTATAATGCTCTATATTCAAAGGGAAAGATAAAACATCTCGTTAGATTTGAGGTTCATGGATATGATCTCATTGTTGATGGTGGTTGTGCAGGGAGCAAATAAAGCCTGACTTCAAAATTTGTAATTATTGAAAAAAAATAAAAATAAAAAATAGGTATTGATAAAGGGCTGTTATTAGTTGTAAAATAAAGAAAAATTGGTTACAAATCATCAATAAAAAACTTCAGGGGAAGTAAAAAATGTAGAAAATTGTCATAGTGATGAAGAACTTTTACTTATTTTTTACTACGACTCTAGATCAGACGAGGATTGAATTCTTGGTACAACTTGCACTTTTCACATGCGTCCCGATCAATATTTATTTTTAACCTTATGAAACAGCTTCGAAATGTGTTGTGGTAATGAGACACCTTATAGGATATCTGATATTGGCCTAGTCAAAGTAAAGATGTTTGATGGGATTGTTAGAACACTTAATATAGTGAGACACGTTTTAGATTTGAAAAGAAAGTTGATCTCCTTGTGTACTCTTAATTCAAAATGGTACAAGTACTCTGTTGAAGATAGAGTTTTGAAGGTTAGTAAATGAGCCCATGTTTTGTTAAAGGGACATATAATCCCAATCATATATCTTGCATGTTTCAACATAATCTTTGATCAATTAGCATATTTTAAGAATTCAGGTAAATTATAAGTTGGATTCTATACCGTTGGAGTCTTAATATGGGGCCTTCTTTGAATAATACATCTCAGTTGAATTTAAAAGTTATATGTAATTTTTATTTGCCACCATCATCGATGGTGCCATTGTATTCAATTACTGGTAACAGACCCATTTTTTTTTATTTGAAGCCTCCACATAGAACCAATGTTATTGATTTAGTTGATTATGGTTTGAATACAGTTAAGGGCATTGATTATATTCAAAATTCTTCTTTAGATGCATTTAGTTGTGGTGTTTTTGTTACAAGACTTGTTTTAGCCGTATTTGGTGATTATTAATCGCATTTGATTTCTTGCTCGTGATTTGAGCAACTTTCGTATCCAAGGTAGTTCTTGAAATTTTGTTAATATTCCAATTATTGAGTTTTGTCCTAGTTGGGTGGCGGAGTTTTGAAAAATATTTATAGTTGAAAATTTTGATGGAGAATTTTGTTTGTGTTTTTCGCTGAATAGCTGACGTTTATTCCATGCAGTGTAATTTTGTCTCTAGGTGGAGAATCTTTGAAGTTTTGTTCATTACAGTGAAATTCATGTCAATGCGGAGTTCGTTAGAATTTGGGCGTGTTCTAAATTCTATTTGGAAGATTATTTGGAATTCTAATTGAAGTTGATTTAAGAATTTTATTTGGAATCCTATTCAAGGTCTATTTGACAAATTTTAGTTGAAGTTCTATTTCGAAGCCCAATTTGGAGTTGAAATTTGTGTTTAATTTATCAAAATATGAACAAGAGAACTTCTGGGCAGGAATTAAAGCAAAATGAACAAGTTTTTCTTGAAGCTGGGCACCTCGACGCCATACTTACAGCGCCCCATCGCTACAATTGCCGCTCGCTAGCCACTCACCAGGCTCGAGCATTGCTATTATGGAAGCCTAGTTTTGTTTCGCGTTTTACGCTCATTTTTAGCATCATTTTCCTTCTACAACACCAATACTAGGGTTATGGAGTCCTCTATTTGTTCTTTATATATATTTTTCTCTTCTCTACAAGTTGATATATTGTTTAACCTCATTACAAGTTAGACATTATTTGTAAATACAAATTTTTGTACTCCTCCATATATATTTTAGTGAAATCTCATTTACTTTGTAAATTATATTGTTCTCGTGTATTTGTCATCAATTACTTCATATTGTGCATGTAAACTAGTATTTTCTTCAACAAATTGGTATCGGAGCAATCTGAACTATCATCTTCATTTTCAACGGATCATATCTACTTATAATTCCCTGTCATATTAATTTGGGAGTCCTAGTTACAATTCAATCTCATCATACTGGCTCGTGAAGGCAAAATGCCTAATCGGCTACTCCTTTTCTACCTTTTCCCTAAGTGAGTTTCGAGGTAATTAACTAAATTTCTTTTTTGTAAGGGATTTTTTTCTTTCTCAAATATGTCCTGCAAAAAGCGAATTTTTTTTAAGAATGTAAGAATAAAACATAGGAAAAAATTATACGTCCACGTGTAAAATTCTTTCATAAAAAGAAAAAGAATGTGTCGTTGAAAATAAATTTTTGAAATTGAAGGCTAAACAATGGCTAAATAAACATCAATAACAAATTAAGTGAACCAAAAAAAAAAAAAAAAATCACCCCCACTATATTTAAATGATATAAAGAACATTAATCAACTTACCACAGAGAGATTCTAAGGAAATTTCAAATAACAACCAAGATATAATTGATCATTTCTCTTAATAAAATTAACTTTTTAAAATACAACTCAAATACTCAATTTGGCATTGCACCTTAAAGAAGAACAATTTTTTCATCTAAATTCTAGTGAATACTCTGGTTTCAATTTTAGTATTTGGTAAAACGAGATAGCATCTTGGAACACGTTTTTCTTCTTAATAAAACTACCATTTCAAGACTTAGTATTATCGGCTCCCTCCAAATTCTTGTTTCAAAGAAAAAAACGATGTTATGGTTGAAATGTCGACGTCAATCATGTAACTTGTGGCTACATTTGGCTTGGTTTATGATGAAGGCCGTGTTCAATTCAAGCCTCTACTTTGCCTCTGGTTGGGTCCCTACCCACTTCTACCACAAGTCTTTGTCTAAGATATTTCTTCACCCTTAACTCTAATCTTTAGCATTTTGTAAAACGAGATAATAAAATTAACATTTCAAGATTGAACTTCAAGACTTAGTATCATCGGCTCACTCCAAATTCTTGTTTCAAAGAAAAATACGATGTTATGGTTGAAATGTCGATGTCAATCATGTAACTTGTGGCTTCATTTGGCTTGGTTTATGATGAAGGCCGTGTTCAATACAAGCCTCTACTGTTCCTTTGGTTGGGTCCTAACCACTTCTACCACAAGTCTTTGTCTAAGATATTTCTTCACCCTTTAATCTTTTTGGACCTCAATTACTTTTGTCTCTCAATTTCCAATCTACTTATTGGAATCTCACGAGGGCCACATATAAAAATCTAGCCAAATATTCTCACTAGCATTTTGTTAAGGCTTTTGAAATTTCAAATCTTGATACTTGATATATGAGATTTTTAATGGATATGAGATCGGAATGATATAAAAACAATTAAATTTAAGTCTGAAAGTTCAAAAGATAAATTGATTTCAGGACTTCGTGAACAAAAGAAAAAAAAAATCATTTAAGAATTAGAAAATTGGAAAATAAATAGCAAAAAAAAATTTAAAACACTTTTTTTGAGAAGTTTTCATCATAAAAATTAGAAAATATGAAGAAAAAATAAATTTGTTTTGGTTGAAGACATTGCAGCGTAGAAAGAATAGAAAAATACCCTACATAATTATTTTTTTAGTTAAAAGGGATTTATCGATTTGATCTATAAATCTATGATAAATTTCTAGAATCTTAGGTGTAATGAGAATTACGATTCTTTTCACTTCTTGAGATATAATGATAAGACTGATTGATTACTTATTTTCAAAATCATTTCAAGTAACAAAAAATAGTCATTTGTAAAATTACGTCCTACACAGCTTGTTATTTTCAACTAAGAGCAATGATAATTGTACGACTCCGTTGTCCAATGTTATACAATGCTACGTCAATTTAAACTCGCAAGACAAGTTTTTTGTAAAAAGAAATTAAGTACTCATTCATCTCATTGAGTTTTAAGTTCTATATTGATATTATCAACTTTATTAACTGAGCAAATTTCGACTTTATAAATATCATCAGACCTACAATTTTTATCAATTCTTCTATAGTATATTTGATATTTCATCTATTATTATTAAAATCTGTTAAAACTGTCAAAAATCCAATTAAGACCATGTTTGTCTATAGTTCTTTCAAAACTCCTTTCTTCTACATACTCATTTTCAGCAACACACATTCACACAATAAAATATTTCACACGCAAGTCCAAAAATTTTCATACTTGAAAACAATATTTTTCAAAAAAAAAATGACCAGGGGGCTAAGCATCAAAATTAGGAATTATACATTGAGTATGATTATTTTACATACAATGTATGCCCGTTTGACGCACATTTTGAGAGAAAAAGTAGAAAAAATTGAGTCGTTATCTACAGTATAGTGAGGGACAAGTACTGCAAAATGGGATCAAAAGTCTTTGCCAAAGTGTGTAAAATGTCCAAAAAGCCCTTATAATTGGGAAAGTGTCTATCTTGCATAATTGAAGGAGGACAATATGGTCATTGACACAACCATGCATGGCAGACGTTTGCAGTAATTGTCTTCAAAATTACTGTAGCTAACGGTAGGATTTGTTCTACTTTTGCAAAAGAAATGTGCATCAATATAATTTGTCTAACAAACCTGCAAATTGTTCGTATTATTTGCGATTCATGAATTTTAATATTAACGCATGTAGTCGACCAATAAAAGAATTGTTCGTATTTTATTTACGTTAGTTATCATTTTTACTCGGCCAAGTTAGAATATCACATAGGATAAGGAACGTTTAACGAAAAGTTAAAATGGATATTTTATAAAGAATGTCACTTTATTAAAAAGGGAACGTTTTAACGAAAAGTTATCCATAATATGTTCTCTCAAATACGCATTATTGAAATTTATTTCACTGGATATTTATGTAAGAAGTAAAGAACATGAAAATGTAGAAACGTTTGAAAGAATGGCTCTAACAACAAGAACCAAGATCCTTAAACTCTTCACCACAAAAACGCAGTGTTCCGCTCTTGCTCGTGGATCCAGAAATGGTTTCCGGATCGACTCGTTTAGAGAATCCGAATCTTTATCGTCTTGTTCATTTTTCTCGAGCTCAGCTGCAAGTGCGGCGGTTGAGGCCGAAACGGCTTCACCAACTGCTGAGGTGTTGAATGGGTTGAGATTATTCGGATTGTTGAAGGAGTACGAGGATTACCGGAGGAATCTGTATGGCGGGTTGACCCATAGAGCCCTCTTTGTCGACGCAGTGGGCACTCTACTTGTTCCTTCCCAGCCAATGGCCCAGGTTCGTGTTTGCATGCATGTTGTTTTCTGGGCAAGATTCAAGCTCAATTTCTTGTTTTGGAGTTCAATTTTTTTTTTTTTTTTTTAATTTACAATGTCACACAGAGTGGGCTTTTCAGACTTTATTGGTCTCTATTTCTTGTATATTTTGTCAGGGGCAAGATTCAAGCTCAAATTTCTTGTTTTGGAGTACATTATTTTTCTCCAATACAAAATTATCCTTTTTTTCCCTTCTTATCTTTCTTGATTATTTACATTTACTTTAGTACCAGAATAGGCTTTCATACACCCCTGTTTTATCCATGTTTATTGTATCTAGTGATTAAGTTTCGGCATACTATATTCTCTGCATATTTTTTCTTTGTTGCATTGAATTACAAATTCAACTTTCTTCTTGTAACTTCGAATTTGAAAACAATCAATTGTTTCTTTGTTTTATTTCTTCTTGTGATGTAGATTTATAGGCAAATTGGGGAAAAGTACGGAGTGGAGTATTCTGAAGGTGAGATATTGAACAGGTACAGATGGGCTTATGAGCAGCCTTGGGGTAAATCGCGCCTCAGGTGATATTTTGCTTTTAACGATTTCGAATTTGATTTTCGATTTTGTTGTCTTAAGCTAGCTTTAATGCCTTTTAAGGCTGCACATGATTGTGATTCTATGAAACTTCAACTTTATAATTATAATGTAAATTAAGTGATGGAACAGTGGCAAACTGCAACGTGCAGATGATTGCTTTTCTTGTACAATGTTTGAGGGTTTTAGCTTCTTGAGTGAAAACTTTTTTGCTTGTGGCATTTATGTCTAAATTAAACCATCAAACAGGAATAATTTACTAACTCTACTTATAAGCTAGTTTATCAATCATTTATTATTCAAGGCAGAGTCATCGAATTTTTCCTTGTATTTTTGTTGTTAGAGTAAGTTGTTATGTATATATTGTGAAAATACCAATGTTCTAAAAAGCGTAAAGCGTTGCGTAGCGTCGAGGCCGAGAATCAAGAATTACAAGATTAAGCGTGTCAATGCGAAGAATAAGCGTCATAATGGGTTTCGTATTTTTAATATTATTTTAATTATTTTTAAGACATTAAATATATTTTTATATATATAAAAAAAATTATGGGGAAAAAAAAAGGGATAAGGCGCGCTATAGCCGCCATTATAGCGCGCTTAATCGCGCTATAGCGATTAACAAAAAAGGTTGACCGCTATTTTACGCGCATATCACAAAAGCGTCGCGTTTTCTCCGTGCTACGCGCTATAGCGCGCGGCGCTTTTTGCCGCTATTTAGAACACTACTTGAAGGGATATTTTTTCTCTCTGTTTCCCGGGTTGTCCTTCTCGGGGTTCACCAGAGGCTGGCCTGAGCATTTAATCCGTTCGTATATTCTTTTCTTTGTTGTATTTTTACGTCAACCTCTTGCCCTTTTGATGTCTCTCTCACCTAGGCATTTCATTTATTTGTGATTTCAAGGTAGTTTTTCTTGTACAATAAAAATGAAAACAATATCACTTTTCTATACAGGAAAGGGAATAGGTACATTCCATCCAATTTTTTTCATGCACTAGTACAATTCGACTTGCATAATTGAAAATAATTTATCTTGTCAGTTACTTCTTCCATTAGATAAGTTAGATGAAGGAAGAGATAAGAGAACTTTATGGAAAATGTGGTCAGAAATCAACAATAGATTCCCATATTGCACAGTGCTTATTAAATGATCGAGGAGATCAAATCACATTTTTGATATGTCAAAGGCCCTTAATAGCATTAGTATATTGTAACTTTTCTCTTATCGAATCCGTAAAGTACTACATTGTCTTAAAATTTGTCACCCCATTACTGAATTTTGTTTTTAACTTGACACTGCATTACTCACAATAGTTATCTCTTGAAGATTTTGTGCACTTGTTGCTCCTGAAGTTGTACAAGAGACGCAAATCAGATCTTTTCATATCTTTTGTTCATTCATTCTTTTTATTATTAAACCTCATTTAGATTTTGGGTATCTATTGACAGTATGCTTTGACCAGTTGTATCTACTGCATTTTCCTTAACAAAATTGGTCCGCTTAACTGATGTTGCTTTACAGTAAAAATTACAATATTTTTCTATTTTTAGTAATAATTAATTAGCATTTGTGTCATAGGAAAATTCTGAAGATACAGTTTATTATATTGCATATATGTGAATGATGGGAGACCATTCTGGCAATACATAGTCAGTTCCTCAACTGGGTGTTCAGATTCTCAGTACTTTTGAGGAACTGTATAACTATTACACAACTGAAAAGGTTGGCTTACTTGAGACATTCATTAGTAGCCACTTTGATCTTTCAATACATAAATTATGTGGAAATGATAGCTGGACCTTCTTTTGCCTGAGTTTACCCATCACCATTTTAATTCACATAGGCATGCATAATCTCTCGTATCTATATCGCTTAATTCTACAACAGGCTTGGCACCTTTGTGATCCGGATGCTGAGAAAGCTTTCCAAGCTCTTAGAACAGCTGGGGTGAAAGTGGCGGTCGTGTCAAATTTCGATACGTGCTTAAGACCACTGTTGAGGGCTTTGAAGTGCGATCATTGGTTTGATGCTGTGGCTGTTTCAGCTGAAGTAAGTGGCAATGTTTCATTTTCATTTTCTTTAATTTTTTACCCAATCTCCCAGGAGATCCAGCAGAATTGGTTTGATGCTGTGGCTGTTTCAGCTGAAGTAAGTGGCAATGTTTCATTTTCATTTTCTTTAATTTTTCTCCCAATCTCCCAGGAGATCCAGCAGATGGCCCAAACTGGTTCGTGTAGCAAAACCCAAATTTAGTTGGATGAGGCTTAATTTATTTCTATTGTTGTGGTCACTTAATTTGCTCGTTCATTCTTGATATGCACATTTGGCACAACTATCTACTCTCAAAACAGGTTGAGGCGGAGAAACCAAATCCTACAATATTTTTGAAAGCTTGCGAGTTATTGGGAATACAACCTGAGGATGCTGTACATGTCGGGGATGATCGTAGAAATGACATGTGGGGTGCAAGAGATGCAGGTTGTGATGCCTGGCTTTGGGGAGCTGATGTTACCTCCTTTAGAGAGGTATTTGAAGAATTTATATCTTGTATTTTATTTAAGTCTTGGATGTTCAAAAGAGAGAACATAAATCTTTATGATCTTCAGAGGTTGATGTTGCATTGTAGGCCATGTCCTATTACAAAAAATGTTGTGTTGTCCTTTTTTGACCAACNTTACAAAAAATGTTGTGTTGTCCTTGTTTTGACCAACATATTTCAAGTTCATAGTAATCATGAGGATTAGATATGACTAGGCATTATTAAGAAAGAAAAAGAAGCTAAAGTCTTGTCCCGTTTTGTCTAATACAGCGTACCAAATTTGCACTTGTGTGGCTGAAATCATTATTGAAACATTTCATTGTCTATAATGCTTCCATTGCTATGCAGGTTGCTCAAAGAATCGGAGTTCAGGTCTGAATGTGGATTCGTTACATAGAATTTACAACAATGCTTTCCTGTATAAAAGTTTTCTTGCTATGTATCTCCGCATGATAATCTGTAAATATCATGCTTTCATGTAATCTGTACGGGAGAAACATATAATCCGTGGTGTTAGATTAGAATAAAGAACACCGGATAAAACCCCGAGTAGCTTAATCTTTTCTATTTCTCTTGATGAAATTCAGCATTGGCTCTTGTTTTCTTATTTTATATTTTTTGTAACTATCTCCTTAGCCTCCGTCAGTGAGCTCTTCTTTTTCACAAATAATTGATTTTTTGACTGTTGAAATGAGCCCTACTGCCACCGCACACGCCCGTAACAATTGACGAGTCAAATGTGATTGCACTTGCCAGCTGCCATTTTTGCCCTTCATTGCTGAGTAAGTATAAAATCATTGAGGGATAGTCATGTCATTTTGCTAGAAATGTGGAGGCTAAAATAGTTACATAGTTAAAATGCAATCTTACTCTACTATACCTATTCAAATTGTCGTTGCATTGGGTCAATTATTTTATTACGAAAAATTTTGATCAATATATCAAAATCTAATAGAATTCGGTTTAAAATTACATGAGCCCATTTGGCATTCATTAATTTATAATACATTTTTGTCTATATCTTTTTTTTAACCATACATTCTCTAATAAAATAATATTACACATAAAAAAAAATTGTTCTTTATCAATCACATTTTTCAAAAAAATACTATTCCACTTGGGATGATTTTGAGAGTGGTGTTGTGAAGGTATTATTTCTGACATAGTTTATCACTTGGGAAGAAAGTTTCTATACATGTTTGTACATAAAAGCTACTAGAAACATATATTTTTTAAAGTATAACCGAACATGCTCTGAAATGTAGGTCATGTAATTTTTAGCATTGGAAGGCTGCTCGAATTGAGCCAAATACGACGACTTGAGATACTATTTTTTTTCCCTTTGATTTTCACAATAATAAGTTCAAACAATTGGTAGATGTATCAATATTTAGCCATGTTTGGTTTAACTAAAAAAATTGATTAAGATTAAATCAAAATCAATAATTAATTTTAGCAACACATTTAAGACCAATAACTTTTCGATCTTACATTTTATCAATTTTTATTAAAATATAATAAAAATCTCAGGGGGCTTAACAATGCATATCAATGAAAAATTAAGTACATTTTTAATAATTTTTTGAACCTATTAAATATATAATTGAAAATGAGTTTGGTGAAAAAATAAATTTTAAAAATCGTGGACAAACATGACTTTGAAGTTTTAACTTCTCGAAATTAGAGTTGCTTTCAGAAAGACTTTGGAGAGAGAGAGAGAGAGAGACCAATCTAAAATTTAAGCGCATAAACTCAGTGAAAGTCGTGTATATATTTGACACGACTATAGTTCAAAAAACAAACATGGGAATGGATAGAATCATAGAAGGTGGGGTGTGGGCATTATAAAGGCGGGAAAATAAACAGAACCATTTTCTCCTTCCCATCCTGTCCTCTTTCTACAGAAGGCTTGAGCAAAAAGAGATACTGAGAAAATGGAGAGAATACACATATCTGTCAGAGCGAGGCCACTCTCTTCGGAGGACGCAAGAACAAGTCCATGGCGCATTTCTGGAAATTCCATTTTCATCCATAATCAGCCTTCCAAATTCGAATTTGGTATTATTTCCTCTCTTTCTTCCTGTACACCGATATTATAATATTGCATACAAGAATTACCAACCACTATAACTTCTGTTTCAGTGGTCTACTTATACCTATGCTTTCATGGGATTCAGTGTTACAAGCTTTTTTTTAGTTTCAATTCACTTTTAGCTCAGACAGTGCAACTTTGGATATAATTTTACGATTTAAATTCGTTGTTTTTATTTTTACATATGTTTTTTGTTTGTTAATTAGATCAGATTTTTGAGGAGGAATGTAGAACGCAGATGTATACAAATCTCGAATCAGAGATATGGTTGCTGCTTCAGTTCGTGGCTTTAATGGTATGAGATAAGTTTTGTCAAGTTGACTATGCGCTGCAAGATAATTTTAATCTCGGCATTTTGATTTTTTTTTTATATCTTTTTTGTGTTATTATTATTAGGAGAATTACTTTT
This sequence comes from Fraxinus sp. D2006-0159, assembly GCA_903798375.1. NCBI lineage: Eukaryota > Viridiplantae > Streptophyta > Magnoliopsida > Lamiales > Oleaceae > Fraxinus > Fraxinus sp. D2006-0159. Next base: position 12,667 of record CAIGRQ010041856.1, read on the forward strand.
GTTGCATAAAACGTTAATAGTATTTCAGCCTTTAGAAGGATAACTGAATGGCTGATAAATGGCCAATACTATCAACTGGAACAAAAAGGGCGAACAAAAGAAGGAAATGGATGATGCTGGATCTACACTTTAAAGGAGGAACTTCACACTTTTTTGCTATTTTACAATGATTATAGATTTTAGAAATACATCAATGACATCTAGTTTCAAAGACCATCTCAAATAGGTCTGAGTATGGACTTTTGAACTGTTATTCTTCACAAGTTTTAACTCAATAAAAATTTGATCACGAGCACGATTTTGTGTTATTCGAGCCTTACCATTTTACATTATTGCCTGTGTAGAATATTGGGCTCCAATCCACATTGAAACCGGGCTCAAGACAACCAAACGAACACCACAAACACTAAGGCTCAACCCAAATACTTTCTTCCACCTGGTTGCTCCAAGGTTTACATCCACAAGGGATCATGGTGGTGGTGGTTTGCAAGTACATACGGGAAGGAAGGAGAAGAGAGTAACAATGGTAGAATCTCACCAAGGAATCACACTCTCACGGCTCCTCTCTTGCACCACACACCCACACCCTACACATGGCTGGAGCATGGAAATATATAGGGCACAAAATTAGGTTACTCGTCCCAAACACTCCTCTCCAAAATGGGCCAAAAGACATTAATTGGATCACCAACTAAATGGGCTAAGTTAATGGGCTAACAATAATCCAAACCACATACTAATCAAACCACCAATCCATCTCCAACTTGGGCCTCCCAAAAGTGTCAGTCGTATTCGAGTTGAGCCAAGTTTATGGTGTCGATAAATTTCCATCAAATGTTTTAAATCATCGCTCAAATTTATTGGGTATCAGAACCCAACAGCCTGCTACACAGAAGCCCCACATTGCCTTTTCTTATAGATCACATCACAAGAGGATTAACTAGTCAAGTACTTATGTGGACCTTTGTATATAATGTAACCTATTTGTGCAGGTTACTTGACCTGAGCAAAACCTTGGCTTATTTTAACTCATAGTTGTTAGATTCCAGGCCCGATCAAGTTAATTACTTTAATCTAAATGCTTGTGATAAAGTGCATGACTAACATGATATAGTTTATTACTAATAATGAGTTACCATAATTTAGCAACATTATCTGCTCATAATATTGTCACCAATAGTTACTTTAATAAAGATTATATGTTTTTATCATTTATACTTTTGTTAAAATCAAGTGATCACAGTAGTTAGTCTATACAATCAAAACAAAACAAGGATCATATTTCCAACCACTTGTTTAGTGCAATGTTTTTCTCCTTCTCTTGAATTTTCTCCTTCACCGTACATATCTTGACCGTAGACATACATAATCTTGTGTACTCATCTATCTCACCACTTGGTCTCTTTAGGGACTGTTTTTGCATATGGACAAACAAGTAGTGGCAAAACGCACACAATGCAAGGTTCAGCATCAGATACTGGAGTTATTCCACTTGCTGTGTATGATCTCTTTAACATTATACATGAGGTACTTGTTGTCATTAACCCCTTTACCTTTTGTAGTTGTCTTTATAACTTATTGACTACTTAAATTTTCTATTCATTTGACAAAATAAGCTTATTAGGTTCAAGCTCCTAAAGCGTTATTATTGCTAAAGCAACGGGCTAGTTGCACGCATGAAGTATAGAATAGAAAGGCCATTGTGTTGGGAAATCGAGTTCATTTATAAATTCATGGGATAACCCACATGGTTTTGGGACTTAACATCACAATCAATGTAGAGTACTAGGCAAGTTGAACACACAAGGATGGGGATGCACATGTATATTCTAATCCTATGAATGTCTTTTGGTAACCATAGGTTGTCGAACCTTATATCAGTAAACAAGTAAACTTTGATCTATTCCAACAAATGAACCAGTCATTTTATTTAGACTTGTTATTGGATTTAACTGATACTCTTTGATTGTAATTTCTCACTTCTAGGAAATGGATCGAGAGTTTCTTTTACACATGTCTTATATGGAGATCTACAATGAGGAGATAAATGATTTGTTGGCTCTTGAACATCGAAAATTACAAATTCATGAAAGCATCGATGACTTTCATTGTGCAGATAATATTAATCCTCGACGTCTCACATTCTTTTTGTTTTTTCTAAAACATGAAGTGAGGGATTTTTGTTGCCGGTTTAAGAAAAGAAATTGTGGCTTCTCCTGACCAAGTTCTTAAACTCATGGAATTTGGAGAATGTAAGTTCTCCTTTTATTTATCTAAATGAACTGACAGTTCTTACTTTTCAAAGTTCCCATTTTCAAAGGAATGCTCAGAATCTAATTATATTGTTGTCCATAATGAACCAAGTCCTTTTTTATTCACTTTCACCTGTAGATTTGAGAAGAGGAAACTCAAATGAAACAAACTGTCAACCTCATCTTAGTCTTACATAGTCAAATATTCAAGTGGTGGATAACAATTTTAACTCTTTCGCTCTTTGTTATTGATTTTACAGCTCATCGTCATACTGGGGACACAAATATGAATGGATACAGCACTAGGTCGCACATGATATTCCTCATGGTAGGTTTATAATTCTTGTAATTCTTATATGATTCATGAATCTGTCAATTCTGCTAATATAAAATTTGTAAATATAGATTATTATTAGAGCAGGGAGAAAACTGATGGTGCAGAAGCAGACTTGTCATGTAATGCAATTCGTGTCTCTGTCTTGGTATGTAGTTTATGGTCCTCTCTTTGTTTCTTCATCTACTTAAAAATTCATATCCTAAATTATTTGATTTTATGCTTTTTCAAGGGAATAAATAATCATGTTTTTGGCTTTGCCGTTAAGGCCTTATCCTGATGGCTATAACTTGGTCTAAATGGTTTGGGAGGAATGCTAGGATTTCTTAGATTATAATTATAATTCTCATTGCTTACAGAATAAAGTAGTGTTTTTGTCATCTTTGAGGGCCAAAGCTGTGAGACTAATTGCTGGTTTACAACTCTAAAATGTGCAATGTGGTTTGAAGGAAGTTCTTTTATATATGCTGGTTTAGCTTTATTACACATGCAGCTATGTTGAGGGATTTATTTGTGTATTTATTTCTTCTTACTTTTTTTCCTCGTCCTACAGTTTTGTAATTTTTCTCTCCATATATATTCTCCTCTTTTAAATAAAGAAAAATTTTCTGATCTTTTTGTCCCCTTCTTTATTCTGTCAACCCATATAGAACTTAGTGGATCTTGCTGGTTCAGAGCGTGCTGCAAAGACTGGAGCAGAAGGTGTTCGCCTGAAAGAGGGCTCCCATACCAACAAAAGCCTAATAACGTAAGGAACTGTTATAAAGAAACTAAGTGAAAGCGCTGAGAGCCAAGGGTGAGTTTGAATTGTTTCTGAAATTAGTTATTTGAACATATTAATGTTCTTAAGCACCATGTGAGTATTGCAGAGGTCATGTCCCTTATCGAGACAGAAAACTCACATGTATTTTGCAACCTACATTGGGTGGGAATGCAACTACTGCTATCATATGCAAAATTACACTTGCACAGGTGAATTTCACGAGTACGGGTGCAAATTTGCACCTCTTCTTCAGTTTATTTATTTATTTTTGAGAAAATGGAGGAAACATCACTTGCATCAGACTAATCATCTTGAGTGCTAGCTTTTACGTGTAATTGTTATATTTTTTGTCTTATCTCTTCCCCTCCTCAATTTATGAATAAGCAGTCGAAGGATGAATATCTACAGCTGACTAGGGCTTTTTGCTCTGCAGATCCATGTTGACAAGACTAAAAGCGACTCAATATGCAAATTGCGAATGACAAACTGTGCTCATATAAATGAGGGAATTCCCATTTCCCTTGACTGATACTCTCCATGTAGTTGAAATTTCGTGTTTATGATTTCAATTCTTCAGAAATTGATTTCACGTGACTAATTATCTTGCACTCTATTTTTTTTTATACCCAGGTGTCCCAGTATTTTTACCAGACTAAATCCTGGATCTCCAAGACTCTTGCCCCTAGAACCTTGGAGGAGGTAAATCGCAGGATATGCCTCAACTGGTTCCCAGGTTCTCCTCACCAACTATACACTTCTGCACACAAGGGATCATCCTCCAAAGTGATTGCTCCATACCAAATAAATCTGGCCACAGGTTCCCACCAAGATTCGAACCCCCACCCTGCCGCTGGAAGTGAATTATGTGCTGATTGTTCCGCCAGTTGACCTGTGCCCCGGGGGCAATAATTATCTTGCATTCTTGTAACGACAGATATGCTGCTTCGCTAAAGCGTCAGAAAAAGGAGATTGAGGAACTACGTGCTAAATTGTAGGTTAGTATAGGCTTTCATGTAAACTCATGCCCATGAGACAAGGAGCAGTTCTATTAGAATACCATGATAACTTGACAGTTTGCACTTGTTTGTATTTTAAGGGTTTACACTCTGAACATCTAGAAGAGGAAATCCTGAATTTGCCGAATTCATTGCTGAACGTTTGCAATGAAGATTTCTTATGTTATTGTATTAAGGTATGTGTTAAATTTAATAAGTCTCAATTATTGTCAGAGTGAGTTGTAAAGAGCAAGAATTGCCTTAGATAGAAGAGGAAAAGAAAACTCAGGCTGAAAGGGAGAAGAGGTTGCAAGAACAGGCCCAGAAAGTAAAGAACTTGAGTTCAATGGTATTTTGCACTAACAGGTATGAGATCCGAGAAGTCAACAAGAAGGTATGCTATTTTATGACACAAATTCAAAAAAAGTGAAAGAATTTTAAAAAAGTTACAAATTCAAAAAAGTGACAAACACTAAAAAGAGTGGCTACCCTCAAATATTCAACTGGGTGATCGCCTAGTGTAAAACCAATGACATCATGTCACTTTTAATTAAAAAAGTAACATTACGTCACATTTTATTAAAACACAAATTAAAACATTGTAATCAGTTCAATAAAATGATAGAAATTCTAAAAAAAAAGTGACACAACGATCGTCCCTCCACTTTCTCCGTTCCATCGCAAAGCATCTTAAAGACAATTCATTGACAGAAATACCAATCAAAACATCAAGTATCTTTAAGTCAATTCACTTTCATCGTCATCTACCAATTCAATCAACTCATTAATCATATAAAAAGTTCTTTTGAAGTAAAAAATACTATATAAAGTTAAGTGTCACTATATTATTAAAAAATGATGTTTGTCACTAAAAAAAATAATTCAAAAAAGTAATAGAAAAAAGGTGACATTATTCAAAAAAGTGATAAAATCTTAAAAAAGTAACAAAACATCAATGAAAACCTTAAAATATATCAATTTATGCAAATTCTATACATTTGGTTAAATCGAAAAGGTGTAATGTTAGAGAGTTATATGATGGCAATATTAAAAAAGTGACAAATTTATGTTTGCCAATTATAAGCTGGTGATATTAGTAAACAAGATTTTAAATTTATTTATATCTTTAACATTGTCCAGTACTATACTAAGTGTCTTGCGAAACGAGTAAATATTTACATTTAACTCTCCAATATTAAACCTATTATACTCTGCAACTCAATAGACGTTGATAGCAGCGCTCATTGGAAAGTCAGAAACTACAACAGACAAATTGTTAGATAGCCACATAAACTTAACAGTGTTAGAGAACTACTAGATGTCACGATATACACATTAAAATAGGTAAACTAAATACAAAAATCAAGAAAAAGGTGAATAACTCTGATTGTCATGGCAATTCTTGTACAACTATAGTATGAGACTTAACATAGTCGTTTTCCTTGGGTAGCTAGAGTTGATAACCCAAGTGGTCGACTCATCTTCTTTGAGACAATGAGTTCTTTTAAAGCGTGACATAAACCTATGTAAGACCTTGTTAATAATTACCTCTCTAGGGTATAACATAAAGATCAGAGTGAAGTCATATGCACGGAAAACCACCACATTGCAACATACCCTTGCACTAATGACCAAGTCCAGATTTTGGAACAACTTGTCAAACAACTTTTCTAGTCTAGTTTGGCCATGTATTTATCACTTTATTGAATATTTTTTTATATCCAAGTTACTTTATTGAATGTTCACTTCTTTTTTTTTACTCTGTCACTTTATTTATTTATTTTTTATTTTGCCACTTTTTGAATTTTTGTCACTTTTTTGAATATTTGTCATATGTTACATTTTTATCGAAATAGTGACATTTACATTTTAACAAAAAAAAAGTGACAGAAATTCACCATGGCAAGCAAATAAACTCTATTTAAATGTCCATTCTAATAAATAACCACATTCCAATATTTATCTTCAAAACTTTAGTACAACAAATAGTACATAAAGAAGGTTTTGTAATCAATTCGGTATATCATGACCAAAGAAATGAAGAAAGACCACCTAAGAGAATCTTCGTAACATTTCATAAACAAAAATCCACACAGCATTTTACAAAAAACAAAACTAGGCTATCAAACCTCACAGAATATTTATAATTGTGTTGAAAAAGTTTTAAATTCCAATCTTAAGCCACCATATACATGGCCAATGGAAAAATATAGTAAAAGTTCCTATTAATATCACATTGATTGAAAAATAACAAATTCACAAAGGAAAAGAATCTCGTAATTTCCTAAACCCAGTGCCACAAGCCGAATTGCATATTTATAATCCTCAGTTATATCTCTAATTTTTGCCGTTCCTTCTCAGTTTATGCTAGCAGAAACTGATAGAGCTTCACAACATTTGAAACCTTTTAAATGTCAAAAAAAATAGAGAAATGTAACAAAACTCAAATCGAATACTAAGGGGATGTTCTCTTTGTGTTTCAGTTTTGTGTTTTGTATTTTGAGTGTCTGTTTTGAAATTTCTGAAAATGCGTTCTTTTTGCCATTCTGAAAAACGGTTTCTGAAAACATAAAAATGGAAAACGCATTTACTTTAAGATTTTGAGAAAAAAAATTTAATAATATTTTATTCAAAAAAATCTGATTATTTAATAAATTTTAATGGTTTAATGTTAATATAGTATTAAATACTATACAAATTTGTAGTTGGTGAAGTTTGAAATGTTTTTTTTCAGATATTAAAAAAACAACATAAATGCTAAATTACATTTGACAAAACAGTTTAATCGATACGATTAGAAGTTTACGTGTTATGACAAAATGAGCAATTACTGAACAAAATATAAAATAAATCCACGAAATCATGTACGACGTCTTGAATAGTCATTCCACGTGTGTAGCAATTTGATAATTACATTATCGACGATATTGTCATTGATAATTGTTGATGTATCTATCTACGATAACGTTTAGCAAACGTTGCAAAAGACAATTTTTTTTTGGCAAACGTTGCCATAGGGTGATTTTTTTTT
>CAIGRQ010041940.1:0-14237 GCA_903798375.1 Fraxinus sp. D2006-0159
CAATATCAATTATTTCAACTACTTTCAAAAAAATACCATTACTTCAAAAAAATTACAAATATTATTCGTCGAATACGTAAGACGTGCAGCGCACATGTTTACTACTAGTAATTTATAAACGATTTATAAATACTTGCCGACACATTTTGCGCCTAAGTACGAAACTCCTTTTATAGTTGTTGAGCTTAATTTTGTCGACATTATTACCATGGCAATACTATCACTGATTGTGCTTTAGTTTTCAATAAAAAAAATTTGTCAATGTTTGAAGATTGTATGACTAGTGCGATTCTAATTGAAATCAATTTATTTTTTTCCATTTAAAAGGATACGCCATGAACGATATTATTAATAATTTATTTTCTTGCCATTTAAAAGGAATTCTATTACAATTACACACTTTTCAATAAAATAATATTACACGCTAACTAAAATTTTTTCCTTATTTTTTTACTATACATTCTCTATCACAACATTATTACAAAATGTATTTAAAAAAAAAACAAAAAGACTCAAACAAGCCCTAAATAAAGCATAATCATTTCACCCACTTTTTTTTTCCTCCTAATAAAAAAATAAATAAAATATATGCCAATTCCTCTAGTGCGAGGAATATAAAGCAAATCTTTTTTGGTGCTTAATGAATGGTTCATAAGCACTTGCTTGTAATGAATGGTTAATTGAAATGCCTCACTTGACTAGTCCCAAACTTTAGCATATCTCACTTGACAGCAAGTTTTTTGAATTATAAATAATAAAATTGAATAAATCATATATTTTTTTCAAGAAAAAAAAATAAAAAAATATTTGATTTCAAGTGATTTGTCATAATCGAAATCTAATCCGACCATTTCAAAAAATGGTTTGGTTCGATTTGAAAACATTCGAAACCTAAACCTCATTGATCAAAATTAACGGTTTTAAAAATTGCAGTTTCAATTTGATTTGTTGGATTTTCGAATTTTTTTGTTCACTCTAATCTACGGCGAGCTTGTTTACCGAATAATTTTAAAGAAAACTCTTCTTCAATATTAGAGTAATAACTATGAATAGTCATTGTCCTACTTTCGTGGTGGTTAAAACTTAAAACGCAAGGCATGTTTGTCTTCCATTTTGGGAGAAGAAATATAAACCCTGTTTGATCCATATTATTTTTTTCATTCTCATTCTCCTTCTCATTTTTAACCACATATTTTTCAATAAAATAATATTTTTCATCACATCACTAATTTTTCCTTCTTTTTTCAACCACATATTCCTCATCACACTACTTTAAAAAATGCATTCTCACATTTTAGAAAAAAGCTTCCCTGCCCGAAAATGCCTGACCGAGGCTTTGACCGCCTCTCACAGTTGTCGACCTCACATGAATAAAAAATGGCAAAAAAAAGTGGACCCCACCCCCTATTGTGAGGGTCGGTCAGGGCTTCTGTGGATTTTTTTCGGGTAATGCAGCATCACTTCATATTTTAATATGCACCAAACACACTTTTAGTTTTGAATAGTATTTTTTGAAGAATGTGTGGTTCAAAAGTAAAGTAATTTTATTGGTTTGTGTGTAAAATATTTTATTGAGCGAATATGTGATGAAGATTATATTTGAGAAAATTTAGGACAAAAATGTCTTAAAAAACCGGCGTATACATTAACCAGGACAATAATTCTAGATGTACATGTATGTATACTTAGCATTGTCCTGCAAATGTCTAACCTTTGTCCCAAATAAACAAAACCCGGGTATCGGCCAAGTTTCATCACTTTCACTAATCCCAGAAAACACCACAACTATGGCGATCGACACCGTACCGCCACTCATAGCCGCCCAGCTAAATTTTCTCCTCAGTCATTCCTCTTTTCCCGTCAAGGTATGCACATCACTGCATCGAATAGTGTTCATAGGCATACATGTATATGAGCACGTATGTATATAATCACAAACACTGTTATAAACTCAAAGAGAATTATTTATTTATTATTATTATTTTTTGGATAGGCGGATTGATAATTCTATTTAATAAATGTAATGTCGCAGGTGGAGCAAATGTGGTCTGGCTGCAAAAACCCTAGCTTGCTTGATCGCTTCACTTTACTTATCCCCTTCTGCCTTGACTATATCAAATGTCAGAATAATTATATAGATTGTGTTCTTTAATGTTTTTTTGTAGTGGTTGAAATATTTAATCGTTTTTATTACCTGGGATACTGAAATATAGGGGATGTTATATACAACGCTGTATATCCACTGGCGGCTCCGGATATAATATTTGGGCCTGAAGATGAAAATTTTCGGCCAAATGATGTGGTCAATGAAGCTGGGGACTCAAAATCTTCTAAAAATTGTTTGGCTGATTGGAACAGCAAGGATCCTAGTCGGCTATTGCGTCTTGTTGTTGAGCTCAGGTTTGTTTTTTTTACTATATAATTCCTGTAGTGCATGGAAAATTTTACTGTTTTTTGATCTTTTTGAATGTTCATGTGAGTTTTGGGGTCTTTGTTTTATTTTGTATTCAAGGGATGCGTATATGACATACCAGAAGAAACGTGTTGGAGAGGTTGATGATGATAGATTGAAATTCGAACTCTGCACTATGTTTTTGAGAGAGGTTAGTGTTAAATGGGCTTCCATTTATGGAGAAAATTTTTGAGCTTATGTGCATTTTCTTTGTGCGTCCAGGTGTGTAAGTGTGATCCCTTTTGTGCCTGATTGCAGTTATATTTAGCTCTTTTCTCTATCATTTGATGCTATGCTTAAGTTGTATGGAAAATGCAATTCGAAATTCTTATACAACACTTCCGTCATTCAATGCTGATAAGAAAATGGGCTATGTGAAGCTTGATTAGTTTCAATATGACAATGCACACAATCTTATATTGTAATGATAAATTATGTACACAACTGGTCTTGTATCTAGGCAACCGATGTTACTTTGATGGTTATTTTAAAGTTTAAAATTGCTGAAGTTGTCATAAAGCATTATGTGGTAGCTAGGGCACGGGCCTTTTGACGATTGTACATTTGATGTCAATTTTGCATGCCCTGATTACAGCATTAAATTGCATCTTTACAATTATTTTAGAAGCTCGAATCGAGCACAAAGTTGGGACTTTATTATATAAGGTATAATTTCATAGTTTGATCGAGTGTTGAGACCAACTGGTTGATGAAAAATCATATACCTTTTTGTTCCGCGATTTATTTGTGTTTATCTTTTAAAGCTCGATCTCAATCAGTGGATAATTAGTTTTGGTGTCCATGTTTTGTGGAACTCGTATTAGGAGGCACAAGTAGGTCTAAATCCATGCAGGGAGATGTGACCTAGTTTACACCTGCCTTATTTCACCAATTGTTAACATCTTAGATGTTGAAGTTTTTCTTTCCCTTTACTTTTGTAGGAATATATACAACTAGATTGACCCTCTGATGCTTGCTTGTAAATCCCAACTTGGTCCTCATTTATCCCTTTCGGATGTACACATCTTTGCATAATTTTTGCCTTGGAAGAAATTGCTTCTCTTGTAGGCTTGAATTCTTGCACGAGGCTTAGAAAACTGATTAAATCTCATGATATTATCACAGGGAATTGAAATGTGTACGAGTTCAGACATTGACAAGGTAATTTAGGATGCTTGACTAATTTTTATCTTGCAATGGACCATTGTTGTATGTTGCTATATAAGTTAACTCTCGTGGCTGTCACTATGCCATTGATTGTAGTGTAGCCAGAAGAGGTTAGATTTGCGGTACCTTTATTGGAAATGGATATAAATAAATTGGTTGCTGGGTCCACCTGGAAACGCCCACAAAGGATATACTTACAGGTTAGTTTGTCTAAAGGTTCTGGGCCTTTCAGCCCTTTAAATAAAAAGTACGCTACAAATAAATGAAAAGACTAATATCGCGTTGCAGTACCTACCCTTTTTCTTAACTTCTTTATCGTGATCTCTATTCGTGCTTAGTTTATAAAGGCTCCGCCCACCACACGCATGTCCAATATCGTATATATCAGTCTTAACAACCAATTTACCTGGTATCATGAAGCTATGATTTCCACAATCAATTGAATAGGATCTTATGTTTTTTTTTTTTTTTCAAATCAATTGAATAAATTCAAATCATACTTTTCCACACTTGAATAAATTGTCATTCTCCACCACTTAAAAATAAATTGGTATTCTCATTTACTAAACAGATTGAAATATATATTTCAGAAACAACTGTTTTAGCCCCTGCTTGGTAGCCTTTCTTTTTTTTTTTTTTGGAAAAACATCGTTTTAAACAGTGATGTTTTTTTTTGGAGAATGTGATTAAAAAGTAGGGAAAAGTTTTGAGTCTATGTGCAGAATATTTTATTGTGTGAACCCTTATTTGATCCCCATTTTTTTCAAAATATATTTTTCTCTCTTCTTTTCTACCCCCACATTCTTCGATAAAATAATATTATATGCAACCTAAAAACTTTTCCTTCATTTTTAACAACAATTCTCCGTCGTTCTACTATTCCAAAATGTATTCTACACCAAAAATAGGGCTTAAACAGGTCCTGAATGTGTGGTTGAAAATGAGTATGTAGAATAAAGAGTTTTGAAAGAATGGGGGCCTAGTGTGACTTTGTGATAATCCACCATTTTCACCTCAAGCCTTTCAGAACTTATTACTTTGAACTTTTAAACTTGCGGCTTCACCAAATTAAACATGCCTGTAGGTTATGTTTCCAGTTGGTAAAAAGTCTCCTTCAGCCCCACATCTGAAGTTGGTGTCATCTGCTGAATTGAAGGCTCTATTTTCTGTTGATGATTTTAAACTTCCTCCTTGGTTGGAGGGCATGTAAGTTCAAAATCTCTCACGGTAAAATTTTCGATATTTTTGACTGCCCACTTTCTGAAGGTTTCAACTTTTCTCTTGTCAAGTCTCAAATTTGTCTTTCCTTTTCCCTCTACAGGTGCATGGCTGAATATCTTCCAACTTTAGAGGAGATGCTGCAAGCACAGGTTTGCCACTTTCTAAAGAATTGTATCTTCAACTAAATTTTACCCACAATAATGCTCACTAGATTGACTGGTTCCACTTTTTGATATAATATTTTCTATCTTTTCTCAATAGATTATAGATGCAGTCTCATTGATTGAAGTAAGAAGAAAGTTTATCATGGTTTTGGAGCCTCTGTTCGGAAGACCATTAGAAGCTGATCCGGTTTGGCTTCTTTAACTTCAAATAACTGACTGCTAATTACTATATTGTTTGATAAAGAGAGATGCTAAGCCCTCCTTGCTCCGATTTCCAGGTTTTCTGCAGAAAGGCGACTTTCCTGGCTTGTTCTGGGGTGTTCACTTTTCTGGTAGGACATATTCTTGGGCACTTTATGTATTTCTGCCTTTCACATTTGTATTGCATCAGATATAACCATTGTACCACTTTGCTGTATAAAAAGTGTTGCCCAATGGATAAAATAAAATGAAAATGATTCAATAGCCTTTGTAACTTGAGTTTTTATATACCGTCTTTTTGTCTTGTTTTGATTTTCTGTTCAGAATTCTGCATTAAATTTTGTTTAAGAAGCTTTTCTTGCTGCTTGCTTACACATAAATTTTAAGTCTTGGAGAACCTGTTACTGACAGTTTACCTTTACACCTCCCCGAATTTCCCCGTCTCACCAAGAGACAGTGAATCAAAAGCTGCCATTTTCTGCCTGACATCTGCTGAAGTGGTAATATATCTTGAACAAGGATGTGATCAAAAGATTTCCATTGTTTTTTTTATGGTTTTAAGAGGAGTTTGTTATGCAGAATTGGTGAATTAGGGGACTAGACGGCATTGCTACCCATTTTTAACAACATTTATGTACTGGATTATTTTTGTCATTTTTTCTGGGAGTTTAAAGTAGAACTAGATCAAATGGATTGGCAGAAAATAATTTGTATAGCTGACAAATAGTTTACTGGGAATAAGGTTTAACTTGTTATCGTTGTTACCTGGGAGTTTCATGGGAAGTAATTGTACTTTTAGGCAAAACACCAATAGCTAGGAAGGATCAGATAACCTGGACACAATGAAGAACAAAAGAGGCTAGAACCTTATTCATTTAATACTGCTTACCTTACATGGATTAATAGTATAAAGTTTTCTTCTTTGGTGTTTAATCGTCTATAAAAAAATTTAGTAGTAGTTGGAGAACAGTTCATAGCAAGTTAATTAGGGATGATCTTTACCTGAATCCTTATATGGATGTTGATTCATTCATAGCATGAGATTTCAGTTACACCATTTATGGCAATAAATACTGCTGAGATTTTTTTTTTCCCTAAAAAAATTGTTGACGTGTTACCAGGAAACATTTCTCTGGTCTCCTGCACCAGGATGGAAGCTATATCCCTTGTTTATTAGAGATTAAACTCGGCTTGTTTCTACCTTCCATATTTCAATATTCTTTCCTATGTATTTTTAAGTGTTCAGCTTTTTAGGTATTTTTTGAAATCGTTAGCCAGATCATACCCCCTTAAACCCTACCACATAGTAAAAAAATAAAAATAAAGAATTTAATGGAGAAATCAAAATGCTAGCCGCCTCCGCCTCCTTTTTTTTTTGGAAAATTAAAAAAAAAAATAATAATAAATAAAGAAAAGGAATGGCAAGCCTGATGCTCGACTGTCTACTTTCCTCCGTGTGCCAAAAGATTGATAATGGAAGAACATTCTCATTGGTATGACCTGCCTTTTCTATTATGGTTGAGGATTCCCCAAGTGATGAATAATTGTCAAGATTAAGTACCTATTCTCATGCTATTTAGTTACTCTTTTTTTTGTATGTTGATTGATCTCTCCTTGGGAAAACATTGTTTTCTACATAGGATGTCCTGTTCTGATTTTTGTAATTTTATTGCCTTTGTCTTACTCAGAACATGTTTTATTAGGTGCATATTTCCATTCCTCTTCAGTTTCCGAAGCAGAAACCAGCTTTGATACTTCAAAGTTCACAGGTGAATGATCTTTCTTCTTATGAGAGTGGTAAACACTTGTAGACAACTTATTATATATCAAGATCATGGTTGGCCAAATTCAAAAACAAGTGAAAGTCTCACTTTTTATCTGTAAACATGTTCGGATATAGTTACTTAATTTACTTTATTGCCATACTAAGTAACTTATTCTCACTATAGACCAATAAAAACTTATTTTTAAAATTTTTTTTTTACCTACAAGTAAACTTTTTTAGCTTAGCCAAATAAGTTCCATGTTGTGGTCCCATCATTTTATCTCAGTTTCTGATTAGATGGTAAGAAACACCTTCACACAATCTCTCACTCACCTGGTGAAAATTCATTAGCTTTGAACCTGTTATCAACAGCTTCCCAATAAACCCCATCAATCCCCTGCTAACTATGGTTAACAGATATATAATGAAATTAATGTGTGTGGATGTAGCATTTTATTTCCAATGGTGCGCCTGTGAAGTCACCACTGTTGACTGATTATCGGTGGAGTCCCAGATGGGAAGCATCAGAAATGGCTGTGCGAATCTTGTAAGTGCTACCTCATTTTTTGGTCAAAAGGTTTCATTTGCATTCTGGTTCACGCGTTATGGTTTCATCTATGAATCATTTTGGCAGTGACTTTGTTGTTGAAGAATGTGTGAACTTCAAGAAATACTGCAATGAGAGTATGGTTCGTTAGAGAAGCTTTCGATCTTTGAAGAATCCTTCATAATATGCATTTAAACGCATATTTTATTGATTCTACTTGTGTATTTGAGATTTGTTGTATGTATTAGATGCGTGTATTTTTCGTGTAGAGGGGAAAACAAAATGAAGGCAGCCTTTGTGGTATTTCTCAGTTTCTGACTATTTTTATAACAGTGCTTTCCAAAATTTTTAAATTATTCGAGTTCCGTTGCTGGGTGTATGTTGATGAATTGTTGTAAATAGTTAAGTTACTTCTTTGTACGAGGAAAAAATTTACTTATTTCAATCTTAAATTGTGTTAAAGTTAGTTATTTAATACCACTTCGGGGGTGGTCGAATTGGTGAACACGGAGATCGAAAGTTACGAGTTCAAATTTCATGTCAACACTTTTCTCGGTCGAGCCCGTCCCCCGTGCGAATTATCTTTCATGTGTGGTTTGCGGGTCACTGCACATGGAGTGAGGTTTATTCAGTACGCAATCACGGATAGTGGCAACGGGTTCCTACGTTAAAAAAAAAAAAAAAAAGATTGTTATTTAACAGTTACCTAAACAACCCACTTAGGGTCCGTTTAATATCGATTAAAATTCAATTAAAATTGAAAATATAGTTATTATTGTGTCTCACTTATCTAATAAAAGTCAACAATAATGGCTAGTTTTTCAATTTAAATTCGATTTTAATTTCTACCAAACGGGCTTAATTTTTCGGTAGAGAATAAAATCAGATTAAAACTAAAAAATTAGCCGTTATTGTTGACTTTTATTAGACGAGTGAAATTCAATAATAGTTATATTTTTAATTTTAATTGAATTTTAAGCACGACGAAACACACCCTTTATTATGATAGTTAAGTAACTTAAGTAACTTATTTATTTTTAATTTTGATTAAAAAAAAAAACGAGGTCCAAACACGCAACAAAGGACTGTTTGACTTTGGGGAGTGAATTGGATAGAGCTTAGGCCCTAGAGGGCTCGAAGCGCCAAAAATCGCGCATATAATTCTCTCCAGTTCTTCCCAACGACTTTGATGGAAGCATTTACGATTTTATATCTATTGAAACTTGACACTGCACGAATTGCGGGGCCTCTTCAAATGTCTCCCTCCAATAATTCTTGCTTCCTCTCAACATTTCCATTAACTGCCCATAAAAATATCAAATATTATTCAGAAACAAACAAACGAAAACCCACACAAAATGAGGGAAATCTTGCACGTTCAGGGAGGCCAATGCGGGAACCAAATTGGGTCTAAATTCTGGGAAGTAATCTGTGATGAGCACGGGATTGATCCGGCAGGTAGGTTTAAGGGTGAGTCTGGTGAAGGTTCGTTCGATCTGCAGTTGGAGAGGATCAATGTGTATTACAATGAGTCATCCGGGGGAAGGTATGTTCCGCGGGCTGTTTTAATGGATCTCGAGCCTGGGACCATGGACTCCATCAGATCCGGCCCGTATGGGCAGATCTTTCGGCCCGATAACTTTGTTTTTGGGCAGTCTGGGGCTGGGAATAACTGGGCCAAGGGGCATTATACGGAGGGCGCTGAGTTGATTGATGCCGTTCTTGATGTTGTGCGGAAAGAAGTGGAAAATTGTGATTGCTTGCAAGGTTGAACATATTCCTCCATTGTCATTCTTATTTTCTTCTAATAGATATATTATACTATGTATGTTAGAGTTTTTCAGCAATGCTGTGAATATGTTTCAACTTCCTTTTTTAATGATTATCTGAATTTTTGGATTTAGTTATTGCAATACATAGATATTGAATTGGGAATCTGGCCTTTTATGTTGTTTTGGGTTTTCAAAGAATTGATTTGGGCATGGCTTTTTGAGATCTATGGTTCTCAGATGTACTTTGTGCGTGCGGATATTGAAGATTAAGTGATTTGGTTTATTTTCTCCCCAGATTATTAAAATCGATTGCTTAATTGATCTGAAAATAAATATTTCAATTCACATTATTGCCATTTTCTTCTAATTATGTATGGAAATTTCTCATTTCAAACCGTGTTTGAACAATAAAGGTGATTTGGCTACTTTTTCTTGTCAATGATTATACTCGAAAGGTTGAAAAATTATGAGTGACTGCGTGCTAAAAGGTGCTGGGCTTTTAGATAAAATGCATAATTGATGGATAACTTTTTGTTTGAGAAGCACACGAAGTAACTCCCAAGTTATTACTTTTGGAATTACATTTGTCATGCGGTGGATCTACCTTTTTTCAGCAATTTTGTTTATTTAATCGTGTTTGTACAGTCTTTGATATTTTACATTTTTAGTGTCAGATATTTTACTATTTCTTGTGGGCACTGTTGTCCAAAAACTGGAGACACCTGCAATCATACTCCTTGTTCTTGAATAATGCTTAGCTTGAATTATTTGATATGTATTAACGAAGTTGTTCTATAGCACCGACAGTGTTTTTACCCTTGCCAAATGATGAAGAATTACTTGTTTAGTGTGTAATCTGACCTGGCCCAGCATAGGGATGGGCGTGATTTTTTATTTTTTTTTTGGGGGTGGGGGTTGAATATAATTATTTGGCTGTTGGTGTTGGAGGTGGGGACGTATTTGGTTTTTTCTTTAAATTTTTTTAATAGAATAATATAATTGGCCCACGTCAAGTGGCCTGACTCAACTTACATGGGCTGGCCCCATGGGACATGCGTTATATTGCAATTTTTTAAGTGATGGGCCTAGTCCAACACACTTTAAATATAGGCCATTTCAGGCCTTACAATAATTCCAATGTGAATGTAGGACATTTTCCACGTGTAATTAGGAATATAATGTCCCTAAAGTATGGTAGTCAGTCACACTATTACACCCACCCTTATGTTTTTCACTTTAATTTCCCCACATTTTTTTGAATAATGTTATCTAGCACCAGTGAGAGTATACCTTATTGTCCAATGAAGTTAGGATGCATTTTGATTCGTTGGACAATTAAAAGTGGGCCGCCACTTCCACCTAAATAGGTGCTAGATAGAATTATTCTTTTTCTTTTTCTAGTAGAAGATCAAGCATTATTTGAGATGCCAGTAAATCACTAATATATATTACTCAACTTCAGTCCAACACTGTGAGAGGGTTTCCGAAGGTCACTTTGAGTTTATCAGTTGAATTAAATTAGAAAAGAATTGTGTAGAAGTTCAATTCTTCACTTTTATTTTGCTGTAAATTGATGGTAGAAAATGTTTTTGAATCATAAGTGATTGTCTATATTCTTATTCCTCTCAACAATTTTGTTTGGACTTGGCACCGCATTTGGTGAGATTTTAGTCATGGAACCCACAGTGCTTTCTTTGTTATCAAAATAAAGCTTAGCCAATTATTTTTTCGCCATCTGGGACACTGTTTTCTTGTTATATATGCGTTCAGTCAGTATTTTCTTTTTGATAAAGAATCTTAGATTAATATTTTATTTTGGCAACAGTCAATGCCGTGCTTTTGCAGAAGTACTGTTCCTCTTGGGAGCTGGTCAATGAAAACTAATGCAATACATATATCTGATATGCTTCTCTAAATAATGTGGGCAGGATTTCAAGTATGTCACTCGCTTGGAGGAGGGACAGGTTCTGGCATGGGTACCCTTTTGATTTCAAAGATAAGAGAGGAATACCCAGACAGAATGATGCTCACTTTCTCTGTTTTTCCATCGCCAAAGGTCTCGGACACCGTTGTAGAACCGTATAACGCTACACTTTCAGTGCACCAGCTGGTGGAAAATGCGGATGAATGTATGGTCCTTGACAATGAAGCGCTCTATGATATCTGTTTCAGGACCTTGAAGCTCAGTAATCCAAGCTGTGAGTACCCACATTATAACTTCTAGAATAAAGAAAATTAAGTGCATGTTTGGTCAGCACTACCAAATAGGACTGGATTGTATCATAGAAAAGATTTCAGCTGGTTTCTTACTTAATACTCTCCAGTACTTTGCGATCCATGTTAACATTTATTGTGTTCGTAATTTTCGTGGTTGTAGTTGGTGATTTGAACCATCTGATCTCTGCAACTATGAGTGGGGTAACCTGTTGCTTGAGATTTCCCGGCCAGCTGAACTCAGACCTCCGGAAGCTGGCCGTGAACTTGATACCTTTCCCACGTCTTCACTTCTTCATGGTTGGATTTGCACCACTCACCTCTCGTGGATCACAGCACTACATCTCTCTCACTGTCCCGGAGCTAACTCAACAAATGTGGGACTCAAAGAACATGATGTGCGCTGCTGATCCACGTCATGGACGTTATCTGACAGCCTCTGCCATGTTCAGAGGGAAAATGAGCACCAAAGAGGTCGACGAACAGATGCTTAACGTGCAGAACAAGAACTCATCATACTTCGTTGAATGGATTCCAAACAATGTAAAGTCTAGTGTTTGTGATATCCCACCAACAGGCCTGAAAATGGCATCCACTTTCATAGGTAATTCAACTTCGATTCAAGAAATGTTCAGGAGAGTGAGCGAGCAATTTACGGCCATGTTTCGACGCAAGGCCTTCTTGCACTGGTACACTGGAGAAGGGATGGATGAAATGGAGTTCACTGAAGCTGAGAGTAATATGAATGATCTGGTAGCAGAGTACCAGCAATACCAGGATGCCACTGCAGAGGAAGAAGAAGACTATGAGGAGGAGGGCGTTGAAGAGCAGTACGAGGGCTAAAACGTCAGCGACATGTTTACTACGTAGGACTGATCGGTACTTGTTACATAATATGTCACTAGTAGTTCTTGTTATCGGTTGTTCTTTGTGTTGTTGTCTACTACCAAGTGATGTAATGGCCCCTTTCAGTGTACCGGTTTGTTTCCATCTTTTTAACCATTTCAATGTTTTTGTGTAATATTCCAGAATGTCTGAACATCGTAATCATTTGATGCCTTTCGTTTGGTTTGATTATGTCTATTCAAATTACAGAATGCCATTAAGGAAAATATTTCGCCCTTTTACTCATTATTTTTTTTTTTCACAGGGCAAGCGATAATAATTAGGTACTGCTCGCCAAAATAGTAAATGCATGACGAGATTACTTCCTAGAGAGAGAGAGAGAAGCATGTAAATCAAAACTATAACCAAAAAATGTAATAATAAATATAAATTCTGACCCCATAACCCCAAAAAAGTTCGAGAAATTGAGAAATGATCCCCTTTATTTATTTATTTTTTTTTTAAAACCGTTGCCCACGAATAGTTCATTGAATTTTTGGCTAAAAGATGAATAATAATCGCATCAATTTGGAAAGTCACATCTTATACAAATAGTCACGAGATGTCAAGAAACACAGAATCCGCTAGGGTAAATGTACCATGATTCAGTGACATTTAACTCCATAATGCAGAAAGATGTGAAATACGAGACAACAGCAATTGGGGAAGAACCGTTGACAGGAAATTAGTGTCTTTGCTCAAGATTCAGCTCTAATTAACAACCGATCAGGAATAAACTAAACTAGGATGCTCTCTGTTTCTTTGTTTTTTTAGCATCCGTTACAAAGTCGTCATCTGAAGAGATATCATGGCTCTTGCGCTTCATAGGCTGCTTTGAAGCAACTTTAAAATCGGGTGTCTTCTTTTTCTGTGTTGAAACAGGAGATGCCGATGATTTTTTCTTAACAATGATCGATTCACCTTTCTTCTTAACAGTGACGACAGATTTCATTGGCGAGCCGAGCCTTTGCTGCTGGGCTTTTTTCTGTTTTTTCTCGAAAACTTTCTTTGCATCCTCCTTTGGAAGTAAACCAGACTCCATCATCCTACAATTACATTCAAATATTAATAACTACAGTAACATTAAATGCCAAATACTACCACTATAAAATTACTGTGTTTGTCCATGACACAAACGTATTAAATCTTCAGGAAAGATGTTACCACATGGTGCCGTATGTATCAAATTCAAACAAATTTGAGTTTCATGAGAATTCGCTCCCTGGGAATTCAACACCTAGAAAGTGTTTTGCACCTAAACACCGAATAATTTCACAAATTAAGAATAAAAATTCAGCTGATTACTGCTACCAGTCCACATGTCAAGCAACAAATATGTCATAACCTGCCACGGCAACTAATGTATTTATTCTGCACTCTCTAATCGGCTGCTAAGAAGCATGGAACAGAGGCATAATAGACAAAATAAGCGAGGGTACACACATCGAGTAGACAAGGCTAACAATTATTCTTAAATGGCAAAAGGATAGGAATGAACCTCTTGTTTCATGCAAAGTAACCAAAATTTGCACAAAACTCAATTGTGTTTTGTACATGGAAGGCACAAATTTGGATTGCGAACTGATGAACTGATAAGAAAGATCAGACCAAATCTGCAAACTGGTTGAATCAAAATCACAACCAGAGAAAACTAATTTGAATATCAGACGCATAAAATGAGCCGTGGAAATAGTGTTTCTCAAAGTGTAGTTTTTATGAGAATAATGATGCATTTTTAAGGAATAAAGACAATAAAAGCTCAAGCTCCCAGCTATATATATAAACAAAGACTTTATATGATAATTAAAGATACAATAAGAGAACCTCGAATTATTTAAGTAAACACTTA
>CAIGRQ010041948.1:0-15465 GCA_903798375.1 Fraxinus sp. D2006-0159
ATTAATGGAAAAAAAAATAAAAAATGGGGGAGAAACTGAAAATTACATTACAAATTAACTAGGAATAGTGGACCAACGGATAATCTTAGGGGGGCGATCGCCCCCCTATCTCCGTCTCTGCCACACATCTAACATTATGGTTGATAGATGATTTATCAAGGAATTAGCTGTACATATAGACATATTAAAACTTGTGGTTAATATGCTGTTATGTTTGAAGATTACATTTATATAAATAATTGTCTGTTTTATGATTTAAACTTTTAAATGATGAGTGCCCGTTTAACAAAATATCAGAGCACATATAAGTAATTCAATATGTACGCACACTTCTGGTACTGGTTCCAAAAGAATTCATATGTGTGAAAATCCATAGTAGGATCAAACCAAAGGCAAAATTCCTACTCCCTATGTCCCTGGTCATTTGCAAACACATTGGTATTCAATGCGTAAGCCATGGGATCATTGCCTCCCAAGAACTCGAAATCAAACTCATAGTGGTTTGTTGCTTATCCACCTAATGGGATCGAATTTAACTACAAAATTATCAAATTAATCAGCCCAAAATCAAAAAATGTGAGGAAAACACACATGATCCATTACAACAAATGTTACTTTTTACGGCATATGTTTACGGCGTGCAATTGATGTAAAAAGAGACTTTTTACGGCATGCAAAAAATTGTGTGCCGTGAATGATTAATTGCATATTGTATTTAAGACGTACTTTTTTAGCACACAGTAAAATTTGATAATTTACAATGTGCATTTAAGGCATGCCGATTTTTTTTTCTTAAAACTAGATTACTTACGACCGGCATTGTGCACGCCGTAAAAAATCAAACTACATTATTTACGATGTGCATTTGTGCAAGCCGTAAAAATACAAACTAGATTATTTACTGCGTGCATTTGTAGGCCGTAAATGTGGCCCAATTATTACGGACTTTTTATGGCGTGCAAATGAACGCCGTAAATGCAGACATTTTATTTCCCATTTATTTCCTTTCCTTTCTCACGCTTATTGCAAAATTCTCATTCTTTCGATTTCTTCATGCCCTGTCCGCCAATGAACGTCGAGCTCTCTCCTTTATCTTTCAGACTGGCAATCCTTATTCTTGGAACAAAAAATCGTAGCAGCAGTCGATCTCTCACCTTTATTGTTTTACCTGAAAGATACGTTCCCGTAAGCTACTTCTATAGGTGTCGTAAACTGTCCTTGGAGGTATGATTGAGGATGGGCTATATATATATATATACACACACACACACACACACATATTGTGTGCAGTCTGCGAAATTATTTGCTGGGAATGGTGTTGGCAGCAGTAAAGACTTACTTTTTATTTATTTTTTTGGGTTACGTAGTGGGAAAAAATCGAAGAAGGCTTGTTCGAGTTCCCACCGTAGAATCAGTGTAAATGATTGTAATGTTCAAAGGAGTTTCCTTAGGTCAAAGAAAAACTAGGCATCCTCTATTAAGTTTGTTCTGGATCTTGAACGGGTTAATAGTGCCTCACAACAATCCTGTGATCTTAAACCCAAGGTGGGTTGGCTTAAATCTCTATAGACTCTTTGTTTGTGTGTTATACATTTTTAAATGTCAATATCAAGTTTATAATTGTCTTTGATACTAGTGCAATGGGTTATGTTGACCCCAAATAATGAACCTAACAGATATCGGACCCACTCTTGCCACGTCAAGTACGGATCCGATGCGTTTATACCAGAATGGAATCTGTAGTTTGACTGGAATGGACGCGGGATGCACTTTTCGGCAAGAGACAATGATGTTCAGACCTCGACGGTTTGATTACAGTGATATTCGCACTATCAACGAACACCCGATCGATTTTCTACATTAAATCTCCCTTCTCTAATGAAATATATAGAAGGATAGATATAACATTGAATCATAACACAATTTGTATTGGAATCTTGATGTATTTACTGTGACGGTCTCGAAAAATATGTAAAGAACTAAGTGTATAAAATCTTATAAAGAGTTTTACAAGATGAATATAATTCGTATTCTTTTTCTTTCCACTGATCCAGATGCCAACCCCCTTTTCATACAAAGAGAAGTTATTTATACTAATCTAGCCGACGTGAAAGTCGTTGGATCAAATCCACGTGGCAGCATCGTCGAACTCGAAGCCTCACATCAACGTCTACTCCACCCCATTAATGTTTGGCAGAGGGTTTGCCATCCTAGTTGTAGGTTGACATACCGAAATTCTTTATTACATGTCTCATCAATCACTTCTAAAAGATCTCCAGATCCATAATGACGGGTAGCATCGAATTCTGCTGGGTCAGGGTTAGCCTTTGTTGAAGAGTTCTCGATGGTAAAGGGCTTCAGATATCTTTGTTGTGCCTTTACACGAGATATTGGGAGCTTTAGTGCTTCGAATATAAGGGGCCTCTGTGTCTACATGGATGTACTTCAAGTAGGCCTCCGATATTGGGACCGAAGGGAAGTCGGTCAAATAGTGTTTCGGTTCATGAAGGAGCCTCGGATAGCCATAACTGTAGTTGACTTTGACCTTGTAACCTTCTCTGAAGACCTTCCAACTGGTTTTCTGTCGACTTAACCACTAGGTGTGCGTGGTTGCCCACGTGGACATGTTGCTTACATGGCAGCTTACGTGGAGTGCTGATTTGAAACCTCTAATTTTGGGAGTAACAATAGTCTCCCAAGTCTATGCATGATTATTCATGTAATGCATGGACTTTCGGGTGCTAGGTGATCTCTTGAGGGGAAGGGGTTATAACCTTTCGAGGTGACCCACTTGTTGAAAGCCCCTGTGCATTTTTGATGCCTGCAGGTCTGGTCCATCTGTTTGTGAGGTTTTGTTCTCAACGTTTGGGGGTGAGTAACGTAACTGTAGTTCATAACCAAAGTTCGGAGCATCTGCCGCTAATAAAACAGCCTCGGATCTGATATTTGCAAGGAATTCATTATTATTATTTTAAGCCATCTTTGCGAAACACAAAGAGTCCTTAAAGATAATGCTTCAATGATTTGATGTTATTGGCTATTTCCAAGGAAGGGCAATCATGATGGTGTAATTCTCAATACACGCCACTACCGCTGCATTGAACTAAATGCACAATGATGGCCAATTATTTGCTTAAGTGGCTTCTAGTATTCATCCACCTGCTGATGCCCTTTCGTAAGATATATGCGCAGATCTGGGACGTTGATAAGAAAAACCGTTTAGATTCATTAGCCCAGATTGTACGAAAATTTGGACGCCTCTGATCATCATGACTTTAATCCGACGGTTGAGACTCATTTTGTCCCTCGTATAAAACCTAGATTCTTGTCATTTTGACACTTTACTTGCTACAATTTTTTATCTCTCTAAGAGTTTCCCGGCAATGAATTTTCGAACATTCCCTTTTTATTTATGATTGGATTCAAGGAATATTTCACAAAACTTGAATAGTTGGCACCCAAGAAGGAGTATCCCAAACTTGATATGGCCACAATTCTCAATACCACCTCATGGAGATCTTTTTCAAGGGCAGGTAAAGGCTGGAACGTATTATCAAGGATTTACCCATGAAGGACACAAAGAGGGAGGTCTCCCAAGAAAATTAGTATACAACTGACAAGGGCAAGGGGATAGCTGAAGAGTCCTCAAAGGAAAAAAAAGTTGGCCCCTGTTGGGGGTGTTCCAGTAGCTTTGGGACAATTGTGTCTTATGGAGAGAAGATAACTCTTATGCAGGCTTCTATTAATGTTGCAATGGAAGAGCAGCTTCGGGAGGTAAGTGATGGCATCTATGATACTACAACGACAGATGTAGAGGCTTCTCAGAAGATAGTGGAAATGACCCTAGGAAAGTCTGGAAACTTTCTGGGGGGGACGTGACAGTAAAATTGCTTCAACTGTGATAGAGATGCTGCTGGCTGAGGTCTAAGGTGCCACCGAGACTTTCAATAAGTCCTGGACTGAAAGGTTGTAAGACTACATAGCCACCTGTGATATAGTTGACTTCACTGCGACCACGGTGAGGCAATGTACCAGGGCTTTCGGGGTAGCTCTAGAATGTCATGAAGTTTTGGGCGACATTCAGCATAGGAACATAGCCTCATATGAAAAACTGAATGTCACTGATGTTGAACTGAAGAGGGTCAAAGTAGAAGCTGATGAGTTAAAGGCTCTGAAAGCTGAAGACGAGGTAAAGTTGGCCTCTGTCCTCTCCAAAGTTCAAGCCATGAAAAAGGAGGTCCATGAGTCACAATGTGATGTGGCCTTGCTGATCAAGAAATTGGAAACTTCCAACAACCATCAGAGGCTCTCTATCGAGGCTCTGGAAAAGGCAAATGCTCAACTACGTGTTACTGTCACTGAACTAGGGAGGGTTAGAGCAGAAACTGTTGAGTTGAAGGCTCAGAAAGCTGAAGACGAGGCAAAGTTAGCCTCCACCCTTTCTGAAGTTGAAGCCATAAAGAAGGAGGTTCACGAGTCACAATGTGATATGCTTCGTTGGCCAAGGAATTAGAGGCCTCTAATGACTATCAAAGGCTCACCTCTGATGCTCTGGAGATGGCGAACGTTCAGATAGCTACTAGTAGGAATGCCTAAATTTTATGGAAAAATAAGTAGAGTGGTACGTCAATGAGTGCATGTTGTATGACATAGACGTTGTCGAGGTGGACGACATTGCAGTGAGGAACTATGTTGCCAACTTCCATCATATGAAGAGTGTCAACGCCTTGGCTCCTGCTGGAGGAAGTTTGCTTACAACGAGGTGATCAGTAAGGTGGAGGAGTTGTTCCCTGACCCTGATGCCTCAGAATTAAAGGCAGAATTTATCGAAGAAAAGATGCCTTAGACTCCTACAGAGGATGGTTGCATGGAAGTGGAGCAGACGGAGGCCCCATTGGAGGAGGTGGCTTCTGCTCCTACTACTGAGGATCAGGCACCTTCCCCTCCCAAAGAATATGCTAGATTTTACCTTAATTTATCATTTGTAAAGGTTTTGGACCTTCCATTATATTCTTTATAAAAATTTCATACTTCTACTTTCTCACTCTAAAGTAGTAGACCCCGGTGAAGCGTCAAGCATAAATAGATTTGAATTGAATCTTAACCAAAGTGGAGCTAATTTGAGCTTAGCTGAATGAAGTTGTCTGATGCTAAATCATGATAAGCCTTAACTAATTAATTTGAGCTGGCTGACCCGTTGAACGCGAATGAATAATTTGAACCTAGGTTGAATCGACGTGGGTAATTTCATACTTAGACGGAGTCATTTGGGCAATATTAATATGCAACAGGCCAAACTTTCTCGAGTTTTTGACTTCTTTCTTGGCGTTTAACTTCGTGGAAGGAAGACATGTGAGGTCAGCCTCAGAGTCCCTTCTGGGAACGTCATCCTCTCTTCCAAGGTGCATATGCTTCCTTGTATGGTGGATGGTTCATCCATGCAAGAGCTTCTTCCATGACG
The DNA here is from genome assembly GCA_903798375.1 of Fraxinus sp. D2006-0159. Taxonomy (NCBI): domain Eukaryota; kingdom Viridiplantae; phylum Streptophyta; class Magnoliopsida; order Lamiales; family Oleaceae; genus Fraxinus; species Fraxinus sp. D2006-0159. The sequence goes on from CAIGRQ010041948.1 coordinate 5,462, forward strand.
TTTAGCTCCATCGAAGGAAGGCATGTGAGGTCAGTCTCGAAATTCCAGCGAGGCAATCCCATCTGGGGATATCATCCTCTCTTTCGAGGTGCCTACGCTTCCTTACATGGTGGATGGTTCATCTATGCAAGGGCTTCTTCCATGATATTTAGCTCCGTCGAATGAAGGCATGTGAGGTCAGCTCGGAATTCCAGTGAGGTGATCCTATTTGGGGATGTCGCACTCTCTTCCGTGGTGCCTACGCTTCCTTGCATGATGGATGGTTCATCCATGCAAGGGCTTCTTCCATGATGTTTAGCTTCGTTGAAGGAAGGCATGTGAGGTCAGCCTCGAAATTCCAGCTAGGTGATCCCATCTGGGGATGTTCCCATCTCTTTTGAGGTGCCTACGTTTCCTTGTATGGTGGATGGTTCATCTATGCGAGGGCTTCTTCCATGACGTTTAGCTCCATCGAAGGAAGGTATGTGAGGTTAGCCTCAGAATTCCAACGAGGTGATCCCATCTGGGGATGTCGTTCTTTCTTCCGAGGTGCCTATGCTTAGGGAAGTTTCTGGAAACTTATGTTGGGACCAAAGGTTTTATTTATTTGCAAAGGCTGGGAAAAAACCTCCAGCTGTATTTTACATTCATTGGTAATACATTTGCAGGTGTTCAACATTCCATATATGGGGTTGGACTATTCCACCCCATATCTTTAATCTAGTAAGTCCCAGGCCGGACCTCTTTCTTGATGCGATAGGGTCCTTCCCAATTGGGTCCCAATGTACCCGCTCCTAGTTCTTTGGAAGATAAGAAAACTCTCTAGAGCACTAAATCCTTTACCCGAAAGGATCTCTTCTTTACTTGGCATTGAAGTATCGAGTCATTTTTCTCTGATACACAGCCATTTTGATTTGGGAATCATCCCTTCTTTCTTCAAGGAGGTCTAGCCCACACCTTCTCATTTCATCATTACTTATCTCATTGAAGTGTATTCTTCTAGGAGATGGGAGACCTACTTCGACGGGGTTCATAGCCTCTGCCCCATACGCCATGGAAAATGGGGTTTTCCCAATTGCGGTTCGGCTGGTGGTTCTGATTGCCTACAGAACCTAGGGTAACTCATCTACCCAGGCTCCTTTTGAGGCATCAAGCTTTCTTTTTAGGTTATACTTGATTGTCTTGTCTATAGCTTCAACTGCCCATTTGCCTGGGGGTGATGTGGGGGAGGAGAAGTGTTTCTTGATGCCCAATTCCTCACACACGTTCCTAACTTTCTTGTTGTCAAAATTTTGCCATTGTCCGACATAATTGAATGTGGGATACTTAACCTACAAATGAGTTTTTTCCAAATAAACTTCGAGGTATTAGCCTCAGCTATCTTGGTTTTTCCACCCATTTAGTGAAGTAGTCTATAGCAATGATTGCGAAGTTAGCACTACCTCTCCTTTTGGGGAGAGGTCCAATTAAGTCAATTTCCCACTTTCTAAATGGCCAGGGCTAGATACTACGTTCAATTCTTGTGGAGGCTATCTTGGGATGGTGGCGAAACATTGACGCTTGTCACATTTTTGAACAAATTACTGCGTATCCTTTTTCAAGGTGGGCCAGTAGTACCCTTTCCTCAGTACTTTTTGCGCCAACGACCAACCTCCTGTATGATTGCCACAAATGCCTTCGTGGATTTCTCTAAGTACATAGTTCGCTTGTTCTCCCCCAATGCACCTCAGCAGGGGCAACGAAAATGCACGTTTATACAATATATCGTCTTGAAGGACAAAGTGAGCGGCCCACCTTCTGAGTTTTCGGGCTTCTTCTTTCTGAGGAGGTAAGGTCCGACCCTTTAAATAGGATATGAGGGGCTTCATCCTGAGAAGCGTATCCTCTACCTACATTATAGCTTCACTGATCTCAATCGAAGGTCTGGGAAGGTGCTCAATGGGGACTACTGTAAGTAACTCAGAGTCTTTCCTACTTGCCAGTCTTGCTAGAGCGTCGGCGTGTGTGTTGTTGGATCTGGGTATTTACATTAATTCGAACCTTTCAAAAGAAGGGACGAAGCTCCTCACCAGTTTTAAGTAGGCTGCCATAGTTTTGTCTCGGGGGAAAAGTTTCCATAAACTTGACTAACCACCAGTTTGGAGTCGCTGCTAATGATGAGCCTCTTTACTTGCAATTCTCTCGCTAATCGGAGGCCAGCTAACAGGGCTTCATACTCGACTGCATTGTTGGTTGCCTTAAAGCTAAATCTTATAGCACAAGTTAGTTTGTGTCCTTTCGGGCTGATTAGGATGATGCCTCCTCCTGATCTTGTATCTCTAGAAGACCCATCGACAGAAAGCCTCCATATCTACGGTTCGGCGGGTTCCATTTCTTGTTCGATATTCGGTACGGGGGTCAATTCTGCGACAAAGTTAGCTAAAGCCTACCCTGAGTTTGTATACGATGTCAAATTTGCTAAGCTCTATGGCCTATTTAAGCAACCTCCCTGAAGCATCAGGTTTCTAGAGTACTTGCTTGAGAGAGTAGTTTGTCAAGACAGGGATGCTGCAAGCTTGAAAGTATGGCTTTAGCAAAGCGAGGGCTGACTTCTCCATGTCAGGATACCGGGTTTCTGCTACAGGAAGTACTTTGCTGACATAATATACTGGCAGCTGATGGCTATCTTCTTCCCTTATCAATACTGAACTTATTACTTCTGAAGTCACTGCTAGGTATAGGTATAGTACCTCATGGTTTTTTGGTTTAGAGAGAAGAGACGCCTGACCAAGGTGCTTCTTTAGCTCTTACAGAGCCTGTTCACATTCTTCCATCCATTGAAACTTGTTCCATCCTTTAAGGATTTTAAAGAACAGCAGACACTTGTCATTTGCCTTTGAGATGAAACGGTTGAAGGTTGTGAATCGTCCAATAAGGCTCTGCACCTCTTTTGGCTTCTAGGAAACCTCATTTCAATTAAAGCTCTAACCTTTTCAGGATTTGCTTCAATGCTTGTTCGTTGACGATCTAACCAAGGAACTTGCCAGACGACACCCCAAAGGCACATTTTAAAGGGTTGAGTTTCATTCAATACCTTCGCAGAATTTGTAACGTCTCATTAAGGTGTGCAATGTGATCTACCGCCTCCAGATTTTTTACCAGCATGTCATCCACATAGACCTCCATTGTCTTACCAATGAGGTCAGCAAACATTTTGTTAACCAACCTTTGGTATGTTGCCCCGACATTTTTCAATTCGAAGGGCATTGTCCTATAGAGTAGAGTCCTTTGTCTGTGATAAAAGAGGTGTATTCTTCATCCGGTGGAAACATGGGGATTTGGTTGTACCTAGAATAGGCATTCATGAAGCTGAGGAGCTGGTGCCCAGCAGTTGAGTCCACCGGCTGGTCTATCCTGGGAAGTGGGAAGCAGTCCTTAGGACAGGCTTGGTTTAAGACTTGGTTTAAGTTTGAAAAGTCAATGCACATCCTCTACTTTCCGTTGTACTTCTTCACCAGAACTGGGTTAGATTCCCATTTTGGATACACAGATTCTCTAATAAAACCATTATCAATCAGCTTCATTACCTCGTCTTTAAGAGCCTCATACCTTTTCGAGTTGAGAGCCCTTCTTTTCCGCCTATGAGCTGTAACTCCTAGTTCGATGTTCAAATGATGGCAACTGACCTTGGGATCGATGCCAATCATGTCGTTGTGTTTCCAGGCGAACACATCCAGGTTTCTGAGCAGGAAATCTTTTAGCCTTTTCTTCATTTCTGAGGATAGATTGCTCACCACCTGCAAGCATTTCGTTGGGTCCATAGGGTTAGTTAGGAAGATTTCTAATTCTTCCATTGGGGCTGTTTGAGGCTCACAGTCAATAATACGAGGGTCCAGCTTGTCCAAGTTAACGGCATCTTCAGTAGCCTTCCCATGTTCAAGGACTTGTGTTGCTCCGAACATGCCTACTTCCTCAGTTAACTTCGGTCATGAGGATGTCTTCCCCTTGTTCTAGAGGATTCCCTTGTTCAGGGAGTTCGTCCATAACAATGTCAGCAAATATGACGCGTGTCCTTGGTTCTGCTTTCCTTAAGGAATTGGAGTAGCATTCCCTTGCTCCTCTCTAATCACCCCGAACCATAGCTATGCCTTTCTCAGTTGGGAATTTCAAGCACAAGTGATGAATTGAGGTAACAGCCCATAGCTCTTTCAAGGCAGGTCTTCATAGCACACCGTGATAGACAGATCAGTTATCAACTATGAGGAATTCCATGCAATGGTGCGCAATCAACGGTTCCATCCCTATCTCTATTGCCAAAGTGATTTTGCCCCTTGGGATGATACTGTCTTCCATGAAGCCATACAAGAGGGAGTTCATTGGAGTTAATTCAAGGTCCACCTTCATTTTGTCGAAGGTAGTACCAAATATTATGTTGATCGAGCTTCGATTATCCACCAACATTTTTTTCAGGCCATTGCGGGCCACGACGGCCCTCATTACTAAGGCATTACAGCGGATAATATACTTCGACCGTATCCTTCTATGTAAAAGTGGTTGGAGGAATCGCTCCTCCGTTCGGAGATTGGTTCACTATGTAGCTTGTCATGGCCGGGTCGCTTGCCTTTTTGGAGTAGTTCTTTTGGGAATTTCTTGAATCTCCACGCGTATGCGAAACATCAATAATTGTGTCAATTTCTCGAATAGGCTTTGGTTCACTGTTTGGTGGGGGACCTCGCCTTTGCCTCTGACCCTCTTTGGGTCTTTCAGTGTCGTCTTCCCTTCCTCTTGGATGATCATTTCGATTGGGTCGACGTTGTTCGTTGTTCCAAGGCGTCTAACCCTACCTATTTGGAACGTTGTTTGAAGGACGTCTTGGATCGTCTTGACAATTTTCTATCTAATGTCCATTGGACTGATGAAAAGAGTAATACTGCAGTGCTTTGTTCCTATTTCTAGGTTCAGCACTTCGTCTCCTGCCTAGCCCCCTTGGTGGGCACCTTGGCTGGGCTGACACTGATGCATTCCAGCACCAAGATTGACTTCTTTATAGGCTAAGGTCGGTACCGCATTGAGTGTGGCTGCAACTAGTTCTTGTCCATGGTTCATTGGGGCTTGACTGTCCATCAAATGAGAGGTAGGACCTTTCCCTCTTTGCATTTGTGGAGGTGGCAAGTCTTGGCTTGCCCTGTTCATGTGATCTTTTAACTCTTCATTAAGGATTTCTCGTCTTATCATTTCTAACAGGGCGTCGTAAGTGGCAGGATACTTGTTTTGTACATCTCTCCAGAAAATAGAGTTCATGTCCAATTCTTCTCTAAGGGCAGTTAAGGCTTCCCTATTCGTGACTTGTATGCAGTACGTCATCTCATCGGTAAAGCGTGAAATGAAAATTTTCAAAGATTCGCTTTGTTGCTGCCTCATATCCTGCAATCTTTGGATAGATCTTTCTCCTTCCTTGCCGGTTGCGAAGCGTTTTAAGAAAACTTTCTTGAACTCGGGCCAACTTAGGATGCTCCCCTCTGGTAGCCTGGTGTACCAAATTTCTACCCCTCCACTTAAGGTCAAGTGGAAGGCTCTACACTTCATGGCTAGTGTGGCCCCTTTCAGATTCATGTGAGTCTTGTAATTGTTCATATGTTTTGCGGGGTTGCCTCTCCCATCATACTTTGGGATTTTAGGAAGTGTGAAATGGTTTAGTATGGGAGCATTTCTTATAGCTTCAGAGAAAGGAGAATGTTTGTCATCATCATTTTGATCACAGGATCTTTGTGGCCCATCTGAATCCGCATCTNTAATTGTTCATATGTTTTGCGGGGTTGCCTCTCCCATCATACTTTGGGATTTTAGGAAGTGTGAAATGGTTTAGTATGGGAGCATTTCTTATAGCTTCAGAGAAAGGAGAATGTTTGTCATCATCATTTTGATCACAGGATCTTTGTGGCCCATCTGAATCCGCATCTTCCCCTTGGAGAGCTTGAGGAGGTAATTGGGAGGTTCATGCTTCATTCCTAGCCTGGTCTTATCTTTTGCGCCTATTTCTAGGGGGTCGAACATGAGGCTCTTCATTGTACATAGGTTGGTCCTCGTTTGGATGAGGTTCCTATTGCCTATTCCTAGGCACTGAATGAGGATTGACATGCCTATCTCTAGGCACATATGGTCCTATCCTATTAAAAACACTTGCAGACCTCTGGGTCCTATCTTCTGGTTCGTGATTCAAAGGAAAACTGAATGGAACTTCATGTGACATTCCTGCAACATAATTAGTCGATGAATCATCAACCTCTATCTCCCAAGAAGCTTCCATTCCACCATAATGATGCCCAGTTTCTTGACTCTAGACCTCGTTGTCCCCTTGGTAAAATGCTGGAGCTTCAGGGAATACATCCTCGGGGGTGGTATACTGTGAAGCCTGATAGCCTCTTTGCCCTAGCATGTTCATCAGTATTTCTTGCATGGCTAGGTTCTGTTGAGTGGTATTCCTCATGTTGGCAGCCATTGTAGCCATTTCCCTAGTGAGCTTGGCTGTGACCCTATTTCTACCCCTAGAACCTCATCGTCTGCGCATTGGAGGTCGTGGACGGACTGCTGGGGTTGCATGTGAGGGTTCTCCTTCTTCAGGGTATTCCCTCATCCTTCTTGGGGGTGTTTTTATTAGTAGAACTCGTGTCTCAAATACTTGATATGAAGTTTCTTTCATCAAACTCAAAAACTTAACTTGGCCTTTTCTCCACTCTTCCCATATTAAGTACGGATCTGGCACGTTTATACCGAAATGAAATTGGTAGTTTGATTGGAATGGATGTGGATGACACTTTTTGACAAGAGACAAAGATGTTCGGACCTCGACATTTTGATTACAGTGATATTCGCACTATCAAATAACACCCGATCGATTGTCTACATTAAACCTCCCTTCTCTGATGGAATATGTGGAAGGATAGATATAACGTTGAATCATAACACAATTTGTATTGGAATCTTGATGTATTTGCTGTAATGGGTTTTGAAAAATATGTAAAGAACTAAGTATATAAAATCTTATAAAGAGTTTCACAAGATGAATATATTTCATATTCTTTTCTTTTCACTGATCCAGATGTAACCCCCTTTTCATACAAAGAGAAGCTATTTATACTAATCTAGCCGACGTGAAAGCTATTGGATCAAATCCACGTGGTAACATCGTCGAACTCGAAGCCTCACATCAACGTCTACTCCACCCATTAATGTTTGGCAGAGGGTTTGCCGTCTTAGTTGTAGGTTGGCATACCGATATTCTTTATTATATGTCTCATCAATCACTTCTAAAAGATCTCTAGATCCATAATGACAGGCGACATTGGATTCTGCTGGGTCAGGGTCAGCCTTTGTTGAAGAGCTCTCGATGGTAAAGGGCTTCAGATATCTTTGTTGTGCCTCTGCGCGGGGTATTGGGAGCTTCAGTGCTTCGGACATAAGGGGCTTCTATGTCTACATGGATGTATTTCAAGTAGGCCTTTGATATTGGGGCAGAAGGGACGTCGGTCAAACAGTGCTTCGTTATTGAAGGAGCCTCGGATAGCCATAACTTTAGTTGACTTTAATCTTGTAACCTTTTCCAAATGGTTCTTTGTCGGCTTAACCACTGGGTGTGCGTGGCTGCCCACGTGGACATGTTGCTTACGTGGCAGCTCACGTGGAGTGTTGATTTGGAACCTCTAATTTTGGGAGGTAACATGTTATTCTGATTAGTATTTCTTTCCATTTTTTTGGGTTAATTTTGATATTATGCTGTGAGTTGTTCTAATGATTCTGAGGTTGGATTTAATTCTCCCTCTTTGTGGATACGTGTGCCTGAATGAATGTATATGCTTGTAGTTATCAAGGTTTAAATGGTTCCTACAATTAAAATGGTTATCTGAAATGTGAAAGTTATTTTGATCAGTACAATGATTCTTTTTGTGGGTAGGGTGGTAGTAGAGCTTGTATTGGACGAGGTTTGATGTAAGTTAATTGTAATGAATAATGGATCACCTTATAGATTAAGGTGCACGATGTTTGTATGTTTTTGGTTATCTGGCTTATTTTAACTATTTGAAAATATTTATTGTATATATACATTTTCGTGAATTGTTTAATATTTCGTGAATTGGTGATTTTGGTGATACCTTCTTCTCTATATCATGAAAAAAAGAGAACAAATTTGTGTTGAACTATGTCAACAATTACTTATTGAAAAGAAGAAGGAAATGTTTGTTAAACAGTTATTGCTGCTTTTACATGCAAAATATTTTTTAGTCTGTAATTAAAGTAGATATCATTGGGATTCTCATTATTCGCATAAATGATATGTTTAGGTATTTAGATTTGATTATTGGAAGGAAAACCAGAAGAGAATTTACGCATAGAAATAGAAGATTACATGAAATGCATATTACCAAAAGATCTTAACAATGTTAAAAAGAAGTTTACAAAAGTCATTAGTCTAGACATGCTTTGATAAGTGTATTCTATATACTTATTCGGTTTTTTTCCCGAGGATACCACTATTGTAGGGAGTACCTACTTGTATAGAGCCACAGGTGGTCAGGCCATCATCAAAGGGAAAGCTGGGGAGCTTTTCTCAAGCAGTGGTGGAAGGCACTGGAATCAATGTTGTTAGTACATGATGAGAGGTTGTGTTGTTTTTTTTTTCGAAAGTGAGTATTCTCATTAACATAGGCTATATAATGATAAAATTAGGGTAATTGGCGCAAAACGTCCCTAACTTTGACAGTTTTTTTTTTGGCGCAAAACGTCACTACCTTTCATTTTTTTGGCGCAAAACGTCCCTAGCTTTCACATTTTTAGCGCATAACGTCCTTTTAACCAATTTTTAACATAAAATGACAATTATACCCTTCCATATAAATAAAACAAAAAATAAAAGAAAAGAAAAATAAACAATAAATTGCAATATGCTCCTGAACTTTTAGAAAAGTGCAAATCAATCCAAAACTTATGAAAATATTAAAAAAAACAAAAACTCATTCCCTCTCTTCTCTTCCACCCCTCCCCCCCGCCTCCTCCACTGCAACTGCGTCTGCCACCAAAATCCTAAACCATTCCATCCCTCACCTTTTTCTCTCAAAAAAGGAGCTTCAACCTATTTTCTCCACACCTTACAAATCCCATACTTCAAATTTCTTCAGAAAAGACTTGAAAAACCATAAAAAGGAAAATTTTAGGAGCCAATAACTAAATAAATCGGTGGTGGTGCATTTGGAGCAATACTCACGTCTATTACGTACGATAATTATTCTTCCAATCCAGCCATCTGATCATGAAATCTCGCATTATCATTTTCAATTCTAACTTTAATTGGAGGCAGATTTGACAGATGGGGATGATGAACTCGACCCGAAAGATGAACTTGTTTCAACCATAAGAGAATATGGCAAATTTGAATGTACCTGTTTGTTAAAATCCAAAATCTCATTTTGGGGATCTAGATTTGCAGAAGAATCACTCTTCTGAATCCCATGAAGTTGAACCATATTATCAATGGTGATAGAATCAGATAGCCCACTAGGAAGTAACCCAGTACCATTCAATGCATCGACAAACCAAGTTTCTGAGCATCGTCGAGTAAAGAGTCCATAGAAGCGGCGATTTCTAGCATTGATGGGAATAGAAGGCGGGGATACGATTACGAGGAATGAGGGTTTTTTATTGGGGTCCTAGAGGCGGAGCTAGAGGTACTGACCAGCCTTCGTATAGGAGGAGGAGAGGTCCAAGAAATCAGAGACGTCAATGGCGATGTGGAAAAGAGATTCGACAGCTGGTGAGACTTTCTATAAGAGGAGTAGAGGTCCAGAGAGTGTTGTCTTGGCGGACAGTAGCGGCGGAGATAGTAAGCCCACGGCGGCGTAGGTGGTGGGAGAGGTGGCGGAGGTGTTTGAGTTTGGAGTAGGGGTAAAGGTGGGCGGTTGGAACTCTTTGAAGAAGAGATGTGGGTGGTATTCACTTAGTCGGGAGGATGAGGATTGATTTGCACTTTTTTAAAAAAGTTCAGGAGCATATTG